>JZKD02S0565919.1:0-16288 GCA_000966675.3 Picea glauca | reverse complement strand
CATGGATATAGGAAATGCTAGAATGTATGCAACTGGCCCTATCTTTTCTAATATTTCAAAAGGCCCACAATATCTTGCTACCAACTTCGGGCAACAACCCAATCTTATCGAACTTCTTTTTTCTTTAAATTT
The DNA here is from genome assembly GCA_000966675.3 of Picea glauca. Classification (NCBI taxonomy): domain Eukaryota; kingdom Viridiplantae; phylum Streptophyta; class Pinopsida; order Pinales; family Pinaceae; genus Picea; species Picea glauca. Next base: position 16,156 of record JZKD02S0565919.1, on the reverse strand, counting down.
TAGGAAAACATGTTCCCCCACTTTAAAATATATAAAAACTATGTTCTTGTCTGCATAACTATTCTTCCTGTCTTGGGAAGCCTTTAAATTCTGCCTGATCTTTGTCATTTTCTCTTCCATTTCCTTTAACAAATCTAGCCCAACAATGGCTCTGTCTATGAGATTATCTCAACTCATTGGTGTGTTACACTTCCTGCCATACAAAGCTTCAAATGGACTCAGTTTTAATGAGGATTGATACCCATTATTATAAGAAAACTCCACTAAGTGGATATAGTCTTATGATTTCGATGGTTGATCCATCACATACATTCTGAGCATGTCTTCAATTAACTTATTGGTCCTCTTTGTTTTCCCATCTAAATCTGGGTGATACGTTGTACTAAGATTCAGATTTGTCCCAAATCCTTTGAACAAACCTTGCCAAAATTTGGATGTAAACTTGGAATCTTTGTCTGAATATATTGCCTTAGGCACTCCATGTAACCTAGCAACTTCCTTCATGTAAATCTCTGCAATGTTTGTTTCCTTGTGTGTTATCTTCACGAGAATCAAATTTGTTTCCTTAGTCAATGTATCCACCACCACCATGATGGAATCATGTACCTTCATTGTTTTGGGTACCTTTGTAATAAAATCTACCATAACCACTTCCCACTTCCATTATGGAATGGGTAATGGTTGCAACAGCCCCGTTGGATGTATGTTCTCTACTTTCACCTTTTTCAACTCTAGACATTGGGCTATGTAGTTAGCCACTTCTTTCTTCATTCTTGGCCAAAAGTATTGGCTCCTTATAGTTGTAATGGGTTTCTAATATTCTAGGTGCCCAGTGTATGGCACGTTATGTATTNCATGGATATAGGAAATGCTAGAATGTATGCAACTGGCCCTATCTTTTCTAATATTTCAAAAGGCCCACAATATCTTGCTACCAACTTCGGGCAACAACCCAATCTTATCGAACTTCTTTTTTCTTTAAATTTTAGGAAAACATGTTCCCCCACTTTAAAATATATAAAAACTATGTTCTTGTCTGCATAACTATTCTTCCTGTCTTGGGAAGCCTTTAAATTCTGCCTGATCTTTGTCATTTTCTCTTCCATTTCCTTTAACAAATCTAGCCCAACAATGGCTCTGTCTATGAGATTATCTCAACTCATTGGTGTGTTACACTTCCTGCCATACAAAGCTTCAAATGGACTCAGTTTTAATGAGGATTGATACCCATTATTATAAGAAAACTCCACTAAGTGGATATAGTCTTATGATTTCGATGGTTGATCCATCACATACATTCTGAGCATGTCTTCAATTAACTTATTGGTCCTCTTTGTTTTCCCATCTAAATCTGGGTGATACGTTGTACTAAGATTCAGATTTGTCCCAAATCCTTTGAACAAACCTTGCCAAAATTTGGATGTAAACTTGGAATCTTTGTCTGAATATATTTCCTTAGGCACTCCATGTAACCTAGCAACTTCCTTCATGTAAATCTCTGCAATGTTTGTTTCCTTGTGTGTTATCTTCACGAGAATAAAATTTGTTTCCTTAGTCAATGTATCCACCACCACCATGATGGAATCATGTAGCTTCATTGTTTTGGGTACCTTTGTAATAAAATCTACCATAACCACTTCCCACTTCCATTATGGAATGGGTAATGGTTGCAACAGCCCCGTTGGATGTATGTGCTCTACTTTCACCTTTTTCAACTCTAGACATTGGGCTATGTAGTTATCCACTTCTTTCTTCATTCTCAGCCAAAAGTATTGGATCCTTATAGTTGTAATGGGTTTCTAATATTCTAGGTGCCCAGCGTATGGCACGTTATGTATTTCTCTCAGCACTATATTTTTCAGCTCCATGGAATTTGGCACATACACCTTGCCTCTGTACAAGAAGATTCCATCATCTTTTATTTAATAATTTTAAATTTTTGCTATAATTTTTCTTGTTATAAGTTTTCTTTTGTTTGCAAATAATGTTGATCTAAATTTACCGCTACAATAATTTTATCTTTTAAATATGTCCTATACATATTGATGGCTGAAATATGCACTTCATGGGCTCTTCTACTGAGTGCATCAACCACCTGATTTTTTTTTACCTTGATATGTTTAATTTCAAAGTCGTACTGACTAAGAAACTCTAGCCATATAGTTTGTCTGGAATTTAGTGTTGGTTGTCCAAATAATGTTTCAGACCACAGTGGTCTTTTCTTAGCTCAAATATTCTCCCCATGAGGTAATGTCTCCATATTTTTAATGCATGTATAATTGTTGCTAATTATAGATCATGAGTAGCATAATGTATCTTGTGTTCTTTTAATTTTCGGGACTCATAGCATACCACATGATATTTTTACTGAGGAATCCATCGATCCCTTCCTTTCAAACGTCTATGCACAATACAAAGTCTTCATATGGATCTGCAATCCTTAATATGGGTGTACTTGTCAAAATGTTTTTCAACTGCTAGAAACTTTCTTCACATTTTGGAGTCCATTCAAACTTCACTCTCTTATTTTGCAAAGAAGTGATTGGGCTTGTAATCTTTGAAAACCCTTTTATGAATCTTTGGTAATAACCCACGAGACCCATAAATGATCTGACCTCTGTCACATTTCTTGGTGCTATCCATCCTCTAATGGCCTTTACCTTCTTAGGATCAATTGTTATCCCATATTCTGAAAAAATATGCCATGAGTAATGGATCTTCTTTTGATAAAAGATGCACTTACTTATCTTGGCATACAATTTATGCTCCCATAAAACCTTTAGCACCATTCTTAGACGGTCCTCATGCTCCTCTTCAGAATTAGAATAGATGAGAATATTTTCTAAGAAAACAATTACAAACTTGTCTAGGTACTCCTTGAACACTCCATTCATTAGACACATAAAAACATATGAAGCATTTAATGGTCCAAATGGCACTACCATGAATTCATAATGTCCATACTTTGTTCTGAATGTTGTTTTTTTGACATCTTCTTCCTTTATCCTCACTTAATGATAGCTTGATCTCAAGTCAATCTTGGAAATATTCTTGCACCTTTTAGTTGATCAAATAAATCATCAATCCTTGGCAAGAGATATTTCTTTTTTATAGTGACCTTTTTCAGTTGTCTAAAATCAATACACAGCCTTAAGGTTCCATCCTTCTTCTTCACAAAAAGAACTAGGGCTCCCCAAGGTGACACACTTGGGCGTATGTACCCCTTCTTCAAAATCTCATCTAGTTTCATCTGCAACTCTTTTAGTTATGGTGTTCCCATTCTGTAAGGTGTCTTGGACACTGGGGAAGCACCTGACATCAAATCAATAGAGAAATCAATGTCTCTCTTTGGTGCAAATCCTGGGATTTCCTCAAAAATATCTTCAAAATATTTTAAGACCATATGGTATTCAAGACTTTCCACTTTATTTCTAGTTTTCTCTTCCATATGGGCTACAAAAATTTGACATCCTTTCTTGAAACTCTTTTCAGTTGCATGGCTGAAATTTCTCTAACAGCTACAACTCTTGGAATGCCTTAAATCTTTCCTTACTACCCTTCCTCATCAAGACAAGTTATTGTCTTGTTGTAACAGTCTAGGACAGCCTGGTGTTTTTTTGCCAATTAGACATTTATATGAACCCAACAATATAATGTTCACATCTAGCTTTTTGTTGAGTCCATTCATATCTTTCGAACAATCCTTAACCAACTCGTTGATCTTTCTCTTAGCCCCTGTGGCTAACTGAACTAACCAAGGTTTTTTATGCTTTCTCTTTTGCAAGTGAAATATGTCAATAATGTTAGAGTTTATGTAACTATGGCTAGCTCCAAAATCAATTAAAATTGTTATGGGTTGGTTATCAATCTTACCTTCCACTTCAATCATGGGGGATTGATACTCTAATTGATTTTTGTCCAAGGCTGCATAAATCCTTGGCATGCTTCCTCCCATATCTTCCATTGTTTCAGCCTCCCAAATGTTGTGGCCAGTCTGCATTATTTCTCCTTTATGAGGGTATTCCTTATACAAGTGATTTCCCTCACATCCCCAACATTGTACAGGTTGTTTACCAAAAGAATTTGTTATCTAGTGTTCATTTTGGGTTGACTGGCCTTGTCGATTTACTTGAGAGTTATTCTTGAAAAAGGGTGGCTTAAAACCTTTATGTCTTTTCTCCCTCTTTCCTTTCATCTTATCATTCCAAGTCTCTTGAAATATTGGACTCCCTTTTCTCTGCTCATAGAGATGCCTTGCTATCCTTATGGTTTCCTACAAAGTCTTGGGGTTATCATATTGTATCTTGTCACTGCAAAAGGAGGGTAACCTACTAAGAAACATTTGGATTTTTACCTTTTCATATTTTACGAACTCCACATACTTCAGCAACTCAAATAAGCTCTTCTCATACTCATCCATTGTCATGCTTCCCAACTTGAGTTCAAATAACTCTTTCATCTTCCTCTCATAGTAATTCTCAAACAAATATTTCTCTTGAAAATATCCTTTGAACTGCCTCCATGAGACCCTCTTCTCATCAAGATGCTTGGCTTGCTTAATTTGATCCCACCACATAGTTTCCTTTCCTTGCAAGTGTTAGGTGGAAAATATTATTTCTACCCTAGAGGGGTAATCATGTAGCTATAAGTATTTATGTATTTCCAACAGCCATGCCTCATCCTCCTCTCCCTTCTTATGCTCACCATTGAAATTCAGTGGCTTGATCTTCTTGAGTTCACCTTGAAATATGTCTCCATCGGGCCTTCTCCTTTGCCTCCTGACAAGGGACACACTTGGGTTACTCCCTGGCCATGAACTAGCATGAGATCTACTAGCAGATTGCTCTAGGGAATGATGGCATATGCTTCTGCTCCTAGACTACCTATCATTCCCATCCTCATCTCTTCTGCTATGGGATTTGGATGTTGTCATTTGTCTAAAACTAGCTTTAGGATTTATGCAATAGTCCTTATTGGCTTGCTTTTGCAACATGTTCAAGCTCTAAAATATCTCTTCATGAGCCTTCATAATCTTTTCATTATCAGCTCTATAGCTCTGCACTTTCCTATGCAGACTTCTCATAGTTATAGGCTCCTTCATACCTCTTCTTCCATTTGACTATGTCTATACATTACCCATGTTGACATGGATACCTCTGATCTCTTCCTCATGACTGTAGGATCCTTGGGAATCTTCCATTTTTTTGTATATAAAACAAAAATGCTTCTCTGAACTTCTAATTCTGCAAAAATGTCCATGCAAACAWTTTTTGTTARATGAAAATAAAATACACAATTTGGAAAAGAATTCATAATTTTTTATGTCATTTAATGCCACCAATCATCTTCTTTTGAGTTGACTGTAAAATTTTCTACTAAAAATCATTTTATGGGTTAATAGATGGATTATCCTCTTCAATACCTTTACATAAACTATTTACTTTCCCAATTCTGAGTTCTGAGAAGAAAGTTATGGTCTTCATAAGTTTTGACCATTTTCCCTTTTTCAACCCTACATGTTGCATGCGTCCTCTTTCTCTCCCATCGCATTTTTAGATACCCAAAAATCAGATTTGAATCCATGGATGACTTCTACAGTCCATGGTATTTCCATAGACTACTCCTGGGCCCCAAACTAACTCCTGAGCTAGGATTTATGCCCTCTAAAAGAAATATGGTACTAAAGTTTTAACCTTTATTGTTTTCGATGTAACTCCATCATATAAAATCCATTTGGCGAATAGTTTAGCTTGTTGGAAAGCTCTCTCTGAGATCTATCATTTTAGAATAAAAATATATATTTCCTCGAAGGACACACACTATTTTACAAAATTTATTTTCTAAATACGTTGTTTAGGCCCTTAAAAATTCCTTGCAAGATGAAGACATTCAAAAACTAGAATTTTTCATGGAAAAATTCACTAAATTACTATTGTAACAATCTTTAGATCCAAACCGTTGCTCTCGAAATTGGAATCAATCTCAATCATTGATATTCCTAGCTTTTCCAAGCTATAGCTAGACCTCTGCAAGCTTGTCGAAAGCTCTTTCTCAAACTCTTCCTATCGGCAGTCCAAATTGTTGGGTACGTGGATGTCTCTGAAATCTGTAGTCTAAAACACTATAAGACTCTTCACATTGGGAAACCTCCATCGAAAATAGGATTGCCTTGATTTTCAACCCTTCCAAACTTTGAAGTATGATAGCCTAACGAGCTTGCTCTGTCAGACTTCATCCATTGGAAACCTTCTGACTGCCCTCTTCCAAAGGGTCTTGAGAACCATTCTTCCCAAAGACATGCACTCAACTGCCACGTGGCAATATCTGATTCACCTACTCTTGATGAAATGTCCTTTGACATGACACACTGACATGGTAGATTTCGTGGAAATCTCCTTCGCCCTCGACCCTTCCAAGGAAACATGCTCATTCGATAGATCGAACGGTCAACAATGGTGTCGCCCAACAGCCATGATCATCTCAATCTCCTAAAACTATGCATTGGTTACCTCGGTCGAATTGATTCCCTTAGAAGGTGAAATTACCTTTCCCTGAGCCTTTTGAACAGGTCTTTCTGATTCTACCTTTCTGAGAAATCCAACTTCTACGATAATTTTCGACCAATGGACAGGATCATTTCAGGCTTGTGCCATCGAACTCCTTTCTTCGGACTCAACCTTATGTCTAAATTCAGACCTTCCGAAACCATCCTTCCGAGAAGTCTATGGAAGGATCTGACTGGTTTGACGACTCTTGTTATTTCTGGCTTGTGTCATCAGACTCCTTTCTTCGAACTCAACCCCACACCCAACTTCGAAGTCCTTCTGAAACCTTCTTCCCAAATGAACCTTCTGCAACTCAATATTGGTCATTGATTCTCCAGGTCGAATTAATCTAGGAATTCAATTACTAAACTTCATGACTGCCCTGAAACTTGCAGGATTTCGACCCTTTAGGCCAAAATCGTCTCTGCAACCTGCAACTCGACACCATAAGTTCTCTTCTTCAACTATTATGAAGCATTTAAAAATCGAGATCTACTCATAATTTGGGGATTTCACTATGGTTCATCATTTTCCCCCAATTTTTCACAGGACTAGATCTACAACCATGAATCTGCTCAATTCATGTTGACTCATGGGCCATACAAGCTCAGTGTAGAACCTTGAGCCCTGATACCATTTTGTAACGTCCCCCAGCTTAACCAGGGAACATTACTTGCAAAAAAACACAAAAAAACAAAATTTTCTTCTACTAATTAAATTCTTGTAGCTTACCAGCTATGATTTAAACACATAATCAAATAATAACAGCATATAAAACCATATAACATGTTAAGAACCAAAGATTGAATACAAAAACACCACAACAGATATACAAGAACAATATGCAAAATCTTTTTTATTACTATCAAACCCTTGAGGTAGGGAAACATCNTTTCCCATCTAAATCTGGGTGATACGTTGTACTAAGATTCAGATTTGTCCCAAATCCTTTGAACAAACCTTGCCAAAATTTGGATGTAAACTTGGAATCTTTGTCTGAATATATTTCCTTAGGCACTCCATGTAACCTAGCAACTTCCTTCATGTAAATCTCTGCAATGTTTGTTTCCTTGTGTGTTATCTTCACGAGAATAAAATTTGTTTCCTTAGTCAATGTATCCACCACCACCATGATGGAATCATGTAGCTTCATTGTTTTGGGTACCTTTGTAATAAAATCTACCATAACCACTTCCCACTTCCATTATGGAATGGGTAATGGTTGCAACAGCCCCGTTGGATGTATGTGCTCTACTTTCACCTTTTTCAACTCTAGACATTGGGCTATGTAGTTATCCACTTCTTTCTTCATTCTCAGCCAAAAGTATTGGATCCTTATAGTTGTAATGGGTTTCTAATATTCTAGGTGCCCAGCGTATGGCACGTTATGTATTTCTCTCAGCACTATATTTTTCAGCTCCATGGAATTTGGCACATACACCTTGCCTCTGTACAAGAAGATTCCATCATCTTTTATTTAATAATTTTAAATTTTTGCTATAATTTTTCTTGTTATAAGTTTTCTTTTGTTTGCAAATAATGTTGATCTAAATTTACCGCTACAATAATTTTATCTTTTAAATATGTCCTATACATATTGATGGCTGAAATATGCACTTCATGGGCTCTTCTACTGAGTGCATCAACCACCTGATTTTTTTTTACCTTGATATGTTTAATTTCAAAGTCGTACTGACTAAGAAACTCTAGCCATATAGTTTGTCTGGAATTTAGTGTTGGTTGTCCAAATAATGTTTCAGACCACAGTGGTCTTTTCTTAGCTCAAATATTCTCCCCATGAGGTAATGTCTCCATATTTTTAATGCATGTATAATTGTTGCTAATTATAGATCATGAGTAGCATAATGTATCTTGTGTTCTTTTAATTTTCGGGACTCATAGCATACCACATGATATTTTTACTGAGGAATCCATCGATCCCTTCCTTTCAAACGTCTATGCACAATACAAAGTCTTCATATGGATCTGCAATCCTTAATATGGGTGTACTTGTCAAAATGTTTTTCAACTGCTAGAAACTTTCTTCACATTTTGGAGTCCATTCAAACTTCACTCTCTTATTTTGCAAAGAAGTGATTGGGCTTGTAATCTTTGAAAACCCTTTTATGAATCTTTGGTAATAACCCACGAGACCCATAAATGATCTGACCTCTGTCACATTTCTTGGTGCTATCCATCCTCTAATGGCCTTTACCTTCTTAGGATCAATTGTTATCCCATATTCTGAAAAAATATGCCATGAGTAATGGATCTTCTTTTGATAAAAGATGCACTTACTTATCTTGGCATACAATTTATGCTCCCATAAAACCTTTAGCACCATTCTTAGACGGTCCTCATGCTCCTCTTCAGAATTAGAATAGATGAGAATATTTTCTAAGAAAACAATTACAAACTTGTCTAGGTACTCCTTGAACACTCCATTCATTAGACACATAAAAACATATGAAGCATTTAATGGTCCAAATGGCACTACCATGAATTCATAATGTCCATACTTTGTTCTGAATGTTGTTTTTTTGACATCTTCTTCCTTTATCCTCACTTAATGATAGCTTGATCTCAAGTCAATCTTGGAAATATTCTTGCACCTTTTAGTTGATCAAATAAATCATCAATCCTTGGCAAGAGATATTTCTTTTTTATAGTGACCTTTTTCAGTTGTCTAAAATCAATACACAGCCTTAAGGTTCCATCCTTCTTCTTCACAAAAAGAACTAGGGCTCCCCAAGGTGACACACTTGGGCGTATGTACCCCTTCTTCAAAATCTCATCTAGTTTCATCTGCAACTCTTTTAGTTATGGTGTTCCCATTCTGTAAGGTGTCTTGGACACTGGGGAAGCACCTGACATCAAATCAATAGAGAAATCAATGTCTCTCTTTGGTGCAAATCCTGGGATTTCCTCAAAAATATCTTCAAAATATTTTAAGACCATATGGTATTCAAGACTTTCCACTTTATTTCTAGTTTTCTCTTCCATATGGGCTACAAAAATTTGACATCCTTTCTTGAAACTCTTTTCAGTTGCATGGCTGAAATTTCTCTAACAGCTACAACTCTTGGAATGCCTTAAATCTTTCCTTACTACCCTTCCTCATCAAGACAAGTTATTGTCTTGTTGTAACAGTCTAGGACAGCCTGGTGTTTTTTTGCCAATTAGACATTTATATGAACCCAACAATATAATGTTCACATCTAGCTTTTTGTTGAGTCCATTCATATCTTTCGAACAATCCTTAACCAACTCGTTGATCTTTCTCTTAGCCCCTGTGGCTAACTGAACTAACCAAGGTTTTTTATGCTTTCTCTTTTGCAAGTGAAATATGTCAATAATGTTAGAGTTTATGTAACTATGGCTAGCTCCAAAATCAATTAAAATTGTTATGGGTTGGTTATCAATCTTACCTTCCACTTCAATCATGGGGGATTGATACTCTAATTGATTTTTGTCCAAGGCTGCATAAATCCTTGGCATGCTTCCTCCCATATCTTCCATTGTTTCAGCCTCCCAAATGTTGTGGCCAGTCTGCATTATTTCTCCTTTATGAGGGTATTCCTTATACAAGTGATTTCCCTCACATCCCCAACATTGTACAGGTTGTTTACCAAAAGAATTTGTTATCTAGTGTTCATTTTGGGTTGACTGGCCTTGTCGATTTACTTGAGAGTTATTCTTGAAAAAGGGTGGCTTAAAACCTTTATGTCTTTTCTCCCTCTTTCCTTTCATCTTATCATTCCAAGTCTCTTGAAATATTGGACTCCCTTTTCTCTGCTCATAGAGATGCCTTGCTATCCTTATGGTTTCCTACAAAGTCTTGGGGTTATCATATTGTATCTTGTCACTGCAAAAGGAGGGTAACCTACTAAGAAACATTTGGATTTTTACCTTTTCATATTTTACGAACTCCACATACTTCAGCAACTCAAATAAGCTCTTCTCATACTCATCCATTGTCATGCTTCCCAACTTGAGTTCAAATAACTCTTTCATCTTCCTCTCATAGTAATTCTCAAACAAATATTTCTCTTGAAAATATCCTTTGAACTGCCTCCATGAGACCCTCTTCTCATCAAGATGCTTGGCTTGCTTAATTTGATCCCACCACATAGTTTCCTTTCCTTGCAAGTGTTAGGTGGAAAATATTATTTCTACCCTAGAGGGGTAATCATGTAGCTATAAGTATTTATGTATTTCCAACAGCCATGCCTCATCCTCCTCTCCCTTCTTATGCTCACCATTGAAATTCAGTGGCTTGATCTTCTTGAGTTCACCTTGAAATATGTCTCCATCAAGCCTTCTCCTTTGCCTCCTGACAGGGGACACACTTGGGCTACTCCCTGGCCATGAACTAGCATGATATCTACTAGCAGATTGCTCTAGGGAATGATGGCATATGCTTCTGCTCCTAGACTACCTATCATTCCCATCCTCATCTCTTCTGCTATGGGATTTGGATGTTGTCATTTGTCTGGAACTAGCTTTAGGATTTATGCAATAGTCCTTATTGGCTTGCTTTTGCAACATGTTCAAGCTCTAAAATATCTCTTCATGAGCCTTCATAATCTTTTCATTATCATCTCTATAGCTCTGCACTTTCCTATGCAGACTTCTCATAGTTATAAGCTCCTTCATACCTCTTCTTCCATTTGACTATGTCTATACATTACCCATGTTGACATGGGTACCTCTGATCTCTTCCTCATGACTGTAGGATCCTTGGGAATCTTCCATTTTTTTGTATATAAAACAAAAATGCTTCTCTGAACTTCTAATTCTGCAAAAATGTCCATGCAAACAATTTTTGTTAGATGAAAATAAAATACACAATTTGGAAAAGAATTCATAATTTTTTATGTCATTTAATGCCACCAATCATCTTCTTTTGAGTTGACTGTAAAATTTTCTACTAAAAATCATTTTATGGGTTAATAGATGGATTATCCTCTTCAATACCTTTACATAAACTATTTACTTTCCCAATTCTGAGTTCTGAGAAGAAAGTTATGGTCTTCATAAGTTTTGACCATTTTCCCTTTTTCAACCCTACATGTTGCATGCGTCCTCTTTCTCTCCCATCGCATTTTTAGATACCCAAAAATCAGATTTGAATCCATGGATGACTTCTACAGTCCATGGTATTTCCATAGACTACTCCTGGGCCCCAAACTAACTCCTGAGCTAGGATTTATGCCCTCTAAAAGAAATATGGTACTAAAGTTTTAACCTTTATTGTTTTCGATGTAACTCCATCATATAAAATCCATTTGGCGAATAGTTTAGCTTGTTGGAAAGCTCTCTCTGAGATCTATCATTTTAGAATAAAAATATATATTTCCTCGAAGGACACACACTATTTTACAAAATTTATTTTCTAAATACGTTGTTTAGGCCCTTAAAAATTCCTTGCAAGATGAAGACATTCAAAAACTAGAATTTTTCATGGAAAAATTCACTAAATTACTATTGTAACAATCTTTAGATCCAAACCGTTGCTCTCGAAATTGGAATCAATCTCAATCATTGATATTCCTAGCTTTTCCAAGCTATAGCTAGACCTCTGCAAGCTTGTCGAAAGCTCTTTCTCAAACTCTTCCTATCGGCAGTCCAAATTGTTGGGTACGTGGATGTCTCTGAAATCTGTAGTCTAAAACACTATAAGACTCTTCACATTGGGAAACCTCCATCGAAAATAGGATTGCCTTGATTTTCAACCCTTCCAAACTTTGAAGTATGATAGCCTAACGAGCTTGCTCTGTCAGACTTCATCCATTGGAAACCTTCTGACTGCCCTCTTCCAAAGGGTCTTGAGAACCATTCTTCCCAAAGACATGCACTCAACTGCCACGTGGCAATATCTGATTCACCTACTCTTGATGAAATGTCCTTTGACATGACACACTGACATGGTAGATTTCGTGGAAATCTCCTTCGCCCTCGACCCTTCCAAGGAAACATGCTCATTCGATAGATCGAACGGTCAACAATGGTGTCGCCCAACAGCCATGATCATCTCAATCTCCTAAAACTATGCATTGGTTACCTCGGTCGAATTGATTCCCTTAGAAGGTGAAATTACCTTTCCCTGAGCCTTTTGAACAGGTCTTTCTGATTCTACCTTTCTGAGAAATCCAACTTCTACGATAATTTTCGACCAATGGACAGGATCATTTCAGGCTTGTGCCATCGAACTCCTTTCTTCGGACTCAACCTTATGTCTAAATTCAGACCTTCCGAAACCATCCTTCCGAGAAGTCTATGGAAGGATCTGACTGGTTTGACGACTCTTGTTATTTCTGGCTTGTGTCATCAGACTCCTTTCTTCGAACTCAACCCCACACCCAACTTCGAAGTCCTTCTGAAACCTTCTTCCCAAATGAACCTTCTGCAACTCAATATTGGTCATTGATTCTCCAGGTCGAATTAATCTAGGAATTCAATTACTAAACTTCATGACTGCCCTGAAACTTGCAGGATTTCGACCCTTTAGGCCAAAATCGTCTCTGCAACCTGCAACTCGACACCATAAGTTCTCTTCTTCAACTATTATGAAGCATTTAAAAATCGAGATCTACTCATAATTTGGGGATTTCACTATGGTTCATCATTTTCCCCCAATTTTTCACAGGACTAGATCTACAACCATGAATCTGCTCAATTCATGTTGACTCATGGGCCATACAAGCTCAGTGTAGAACCTTGAGCCCTGATACCATTTTGTAACGTCCCCCAGCTTAACCAGGGAACATTACTTGCAAAAAAACACAAAAAAACAAAATTTTCTTCTACTAATTAAATTCTTGTAGCTTACCAGCTATGATTTAAACACATAATCAAATAATAACAGCATATAAAACCATATAACATGTTAAGAACCAAAGATTGAATACAAAAACACCACAACAGATATACAAGAACAATATGCAAAATCTTTTTTATTACTATCAAACCCTTGAGGTAGGGAAACATCATACAATGGATCTTATTATGGAAGGGATCCTCTCTTGTTCACTTGCCTCTTCAAGGGGGCATCCTTCTATTGAGCTACAGCTCACAATACAATAATTCTCTTCATGTCCCATTACATTACTTGAACCCCTTTATATAGTTCTACCATCACCTAAGAACATTCTAGAGGAGGAATCTTCTAGAAGTATAACCTTCTAAGAAGTCTTCTTACATTTATTATATTTAACTACCCATTTATTATATCTAACTACCATAGTGGGCCTTATTTAATAATATAGTGGACCTCATCCACTTTATATTGAATGGCCTCTACAATTATAACTATGGGCCCTCTGGGCCCCCCCACTACCTCTCTAGCTACCTAGCATTCCATCCCCCTTATGAAAGAGTTGTCCTCGACGCTTGATGTACAACCATATACCAGGGTCCCATGGATAATTTTGGACTATAATGTTGAAGAATATTGAAGAACCAAGGTCCCATGTAGAAAGGAAAGCCACCATGTTGAAGTAGTCCAACCACCATTGTAAGCTCGAGTCCCAACTTCTGATACCACTTTTTAAGAACCAAAGACCTGAATACAAAAGCACCACAATAGATATAGAAAAACAATATGCAAAACCACCACTTTACTATATCAAAACCCTTGAGGTAGGACAACACCATACAATGGATCCTATTATGGAAGGGATCCTCTCATGTTCACTTGCCTCTTCGAGGGGGCTTCCTTCTAATGAGCTTCAACTCACAATGCAATACTTCTCTTCATATCCCATTACATTTCTTGAACCTCTTTATATAGTGCTACCATCACCTAAGAACATTCTAGAGGAGGAATATTCTAGAAGTAGAACCTTCTAAGAAGTCCTCTTACATTCATTATATCTAACTACCATAGTGGGCCTTATTTAATAATATAGTGGACCTAGTCCACCTTACATTGAATGGTCTCCACTATTATCACTATGGGCCCTCTGGGCCCCGACTACTACCTCTCTAGCTACCTAACATTCCATCCCCCTTATGAAAGTGGTGTCCTCAACGCTTGATGTACAACCACATACCAGGGTCCCATGGATAATTGTGGACCATAATGTTGAAGAAGACTGGAGAACCAAGGTCCCATCTAGAAAGGAAAGCCATCATGTTGAAGTATTCCAAAAACCATTGTAAGTCTGGGTCCCATATCCAAGTGCTCATGTGAAATCCCCGTGGAAGATTTTGGAACCTTATAACCAACTCAAAATGATGTTCCAAAGACTGACACTTGTCATGTGGATCCAAATAAGAAGATCCATCCACATAGTGGAAAAGGGTCGTAACAAAATCTGGAAGGAATAATACCATTGTAGAATATGCAGGATGGACACTAGTAATAATCATTAGCTCTCGATTTGTCACATTGATTCTCTCTATAGAAGGTGGATTAGAGTCATCAAATAAAATATGAAAGTGGTTGTCATCCCAAAAATGGCAACTATCCATATACCAATCATCACAATCGGTCTCAAAATCATACCAAGCATATATTTCTTGATTATATTAATCCTTGATGTCTGCCATAAGAAATATCTCCTGCATGTTATCCAATGAATCTTGAATACTATGAAAACTATCATTGAGGCCATCTGCAAGGTCATGCAATTTAGCATCCAATGTGTCATACAATTCAGATTTGAATGCTTCAGTAATTTGTAGAATTTCTTTGAGTGTTTGAGAGGAAATAGCCATCTGAGCACCCTATGAACTCTTCAGTCCCACAGCCGTCGTGAAAAACCCCAAAAAATTAAAACAATAAGTTACGGTAGAAAATTGCGGCTTTTTCAAGAAAAACCCTAAAAAACTGTTGAATTTAAAATGCTCATAACTTCATTTCCCGTACTCTGTTTCGGCTGCTTTTTTTTTTTAATTAGGTGAAATTGTGAGAGGAACTCAGATCTGTAATTTTTTGGGGCAAATTCAGCCTCTGTCTGCTACATAAATAATAAAAAATTGCGTCGTCGTCCACGGAAAAAACCCTGAAAAATTGCAGATTTTAAAACTTCAATATCTTGACTTCCCGGACTCCGTTTTAGACGATTTTTTTTTCAACTTGTGTGTTTTTCTGAGAGGAACTCATATATACAACCTGTTTCTGCAAATTTTTCACAGAAATATACCAAAATTTTTTGGAATTTCGAGGCCCTCTTTTTTCTTCTCGGAAAAAAAAAAATCTGCAACAATAAAAAATATTTGTCCACAATGTCTGCTAAGGAAAGTGTTCTAATACTACTTGTTAAGAACCAAAGAATGAATACAAAAACACCACAACAGATATATAAGAATAATATTCAAAATCTCCTTTATTACTATCAAACCCTTGAGGTAGGGCAACACCGTACAATGGATCTTATTATGGAAGGGATCCTCTCCTGTTCACTTGCCTCTTCGAGGGGACATCCTCCTATTGAGCTACAGGTCACAATACAATAATTTTCTTCATGGTCCATTACATTACTTGAACCCATTTATATACTTCTACCATCACCTAAGAACATTCTAGAGGAGGAATCTTCTAGAAGTAGAACCTTCTAAGAAGTCCTCTTACATTTATTATATTTAACTACCCATTTATTATATCT
>JZKD02S0565907.1:251275-262071 GCA_000966675.3 Picea glauca | reverse complement strand
TTCCTTAACACAAACCCTTTGAGATTTAATCGTCCCTGATGCAAAGGTCAAAGTTTTTCCTCGGTCTGTAATTGTAATATACCCAGTTTGAAGTTCGATTCTTGTTTGCAAGGAAACGATCATTATAATAATCTACCATATAAACTATTTATAATTTCCTCGGCTGCTTAGTTTCATACCTACCCTAAATCTGGGCTCGAATTTTTTCCTGTGTTTAATTAATGTAAGATTCAGGACTCTTCTTCTTTTCATGTCGCATAATGAAAGTAGAGTAATACAGAATGGTTACATTATGTCTATCAACAGTATTCCGATATCAATATAACTTCTTTAAGAAGACCATTTTATTGTACTTTCGATTCTAGCGTCAGATAAATGGGTTCCAGATTTTTAACTTTCAATTTCATCAATATTTACGCATCTAGCATTTCATTTACATGTTGTTGATACATACTTTTGATTAGTATATGATTCATATAATAAATGAACAAACATATATAATATTAACTATTTATGTTGTAGATAGTCCACTTCCGGTTTGCTGTGACGCCTATACAGTTTCCAAAATAATATATATGTATAATATATAAACATATATATGACCCATAGGATTCGTGTTGTCTCGTATTTCTCTTCAATTCCAAGTTATACTAGAAAGGAAGTCTCTGCTAAGTGATACGATTTTTTGAAATTTAATTATAGAGATACACCTAAACGTTTATATATGTACAAACTTACTCAACTCCAATTATTCATAGATAGATCTGCTTAATATTTCAGTCACAGAAATGAACATATGCCTATAAATAGATCTGTTCCTTTCAAGCCCATTTATACACAGATAATCCTAACTAGAATTTTGATTATAGAGTTAAACATATCCTGTAGATGGATATGTTCTTTAAAGTTCATTTGTATATAGATAGTTTTGCCTAGCATTTTAGTTTCAGGAGGAACCATTCCCAGAATTTAGTCTTTGATTATAAACTTCATACTATTAACATATGTCATCCATGGAATTATTTCAACTTAGCACAATTAGATTCATAATTTCAGAAACACAAATCATTCAAACAAAGTAGGAGAAGATTTACATATCTGAACCAGTGCATGGGAAGACAAAGGGAACAACCACGTTCCTCCAAACTGTAGAATAGGGAAGCCAAAATCACTTGCCCGATTCACCCCCTAGCCTGACCATAAATCCATGAGGGCAAACTTGGAAAACTTCTCCTTAGAAATGTCCTTCAATTCCAACATAATCCTTTTGCCTCACACTCACTCAATAGTGTTCATAATAGCAAGGAAAAATCAATAGTCTCCTTTCCCAACATACTTGCCAGCGTCCTGCCTCCTCACATATGTTATTTATCAATTTGCATAGGTATTTTCCCTCCCTTGGGAATTTTTGCATCTTTCTAAATCCCTGATTTTCAGGGGCTGCCAATGGCCAAATCACTGATCTGCCACTTGTAATAATCAACCTAGAGGTAGTTCCAACATGTTCCCCACTCATGGCATTATGGTCAACTGATTTTAACATGGTTGTTCCATTTCTCCTCCTGAAATCAATATAAATATTCTGTTTTTATACAAGTGTCATAGTCAAATAGTTAGTTGAGTCTAATCAAATCTCTGCCCAACAGTAATAATAATTAATTGCAAATATAAAATTCGAAATTCGGAATTGTCATAAATGGAAAAAAAATTTCAAATTCGAATTTACTAAAAACGGAATAAATTTCCAGCAAATTTAAATTTCAAAAAATATTTTACTTTTGGGGATGTCACAATAAGGATACACCCTATAGCCATATAAATAAGAAAGAGATGCTGGAAAAGGATTTTCCAAATAAAAGGGGTGTTTCTCAAGGGATTATAGGAAAGGGAGGCTTGCTTGATACTGGCAGCATATTCTTGCACCAAGAGACTTGACCGCTCCTGAGCCCTAAATGGTGCTTTTATATTTTCCACAAGAGGTTGGGGGATTTGGATTCTATTGTGTACGGGCATGCAGACATTGGGGAACGATCCCAACCGAAAATACCCACTTGAAAAAATGAAATTATTTTATTTTTTTATGATTTTTGAGGGCATCTACGGTTTACAAGCTGGAGAGTCGTGGATGTCCACGCTTTGGACTAGGGAAACTCGTGGATATGTTCATAAGGATTTTTTTAAAATTCGTTTGGAGAGGCAACTTGGGAAAATGTCTAGCAAGCTTTGGGAAAGGGTTAGGCCATGGCACAAATGCATAGGTGTGGCATTTTGTGCTATAACAGATGCCCCCTAATGTGTGAGGTCAAAAGGGAAAAATGATGGCCGAAATACATTATAAACTCTGAGAGGCAAGGATGCACTGAAGTACCCCTGAAGGTTCTCGAACAACTGATTCAAGAACAATAATCATCAACAAAGATTAAACAAGAGTTTTTCTTCCCAAGTTGGGCATACCCATTCTTAGGAGTGATATAAGCATGGCCACCAAAGAAAGTACACTACAGATCCATGGTACATATGACAGTATGACTAATGTCCATGGCTACGAACAAGACACAGTGGATCCATGTGATAAATATGAAGTAGCAAGCATGGCCACGAGGAATACACAGTGGATCCATGTCAAAGTATATCATAGCCACAAATAGATACACAATGAAGCTATGTCTCAAACTCAAGAACAAAGGATATATGGAACCAAGAGAATGAACAAGTTGATCCTGTACAAGTACCAATGTCTGTAAGGTGGCACCATATGATTTAGGAAGGAACACAAAGGATGTGGTGCTCGTACTTCACCTAAATTCTTCAGAACGATCTGTCATGGTACAAGTCTACACTACGTGAATAAATATGTTGAAGTCAAACAAATTGATACATCATTTTATAACTGGTCATTGGTGTATACCATTAACAAACACGAAGCAACCCACCGATGATGGTAATGGGAGTCAAGGTACCATGGTACAATCTAGCAAGCATGAATAAATGAGTTGGCGTCGAACACTTGGTAGAATCTATCGAGCAAGGGACATTAATGTATTCCTACTGTCGATAGCGAGGGAACCTACCACTAATGATTGCAAGCCCCAAGGTACCCAACATAACTCTAGATCTCTCTCCCAAAGCAAGAACATAGGATATCTGGAACCAAGAGAACGAACAAGTTGATCCTCTACAAGTACCAATGTCTATAAGGTGGAACCATATGAGTCGGGAAGGAACACAAATGATGTGGTGATCATACTTCACCCAAATTCTTTACAATGATCCATCGTGGTACAAGTCTACACTATGTGAATAGATGTGTTGAAGTCGAACAAAGTGAAACATTATTTTATTACCGGTCATTGATGTATACCATTAAAAAACATGAGACAACCCACCGATGATGATAATGGGAGTCAAGGCACCATGGTACAATATAGGAAGTGTGAATAAATGAGTTAGCGTCGAACACTTGGTAGAATCTATCGAGCAAGGGACATTGATGTATTCCCACTGTCGATGGCGAGGGAACCTGCTACTAATGACTGCAATCCCTAAGGTACCCAACATAACTCTAGATCCCTCTCCGAAATAAATATGTGTCGGAGTCGATGGGAAGAGATCCGCTGGAAGGAAGTCATTAAGGAATCCTCCATCAATCATCATGGGGGGTGGCGGAAGGCCACATATTTGAAATAAATTGGAAGAAGAGACTGATACTCGTGATGATGACTTGGGAAGGCTGACTTGCAAGGGTAGAGACTAACTGCAAAAAGGTTGATGTAGGCTGAAACTTTCCCTTGAAAATAAGAACGACAGATTATGTGACTTAGGAAACATGCCTGTAAACTGGGATACATTTGTGACACAAGAGGCATCAACAAACAATCCATATGGTTGGAAGAATAACCAACTGGGGGAGATAAAACTCAAAAACAAGAAAAAGTATCCTAAAGCCATACTAAACCCACAATAATGAGAACAAGACTCAAAATTATTCTTTGCTCAAGGGCGAAAAAACTACTGCCAATAAAAGAGATAGATGTTGTCCCCCCTCTTTTTGATTTTTTTTATTTTTTTGTCTTTTTCATATTATAAAAGCATGAAAAAGAATAAAAGAATGCTATTGTACAGTGGAAGAAATGAGTGTTGCAGGAAATCAAACTAGTTTTGTAGAATAGGGAACATACCTATGCTCAATGCAAGGAAGCATGTGCAGGATAAAGACACTCGGGGGATGTTCCCTCCAGGTATAATGTATCGATTCGTAAAGGTATAAAACAAAAGGTTGGGGCCAATAGGAAGGTATAAGAAATTGGTTCAACGATAGTATGTTAAAGCCGACATTAGGCCTAAAAGCGAAAGAAGTCAAGAAGCAATGTAGTTACAACTCAACTTTAGGAAGTAAACCTCCAATGATGGTATTTTTCATAAGTTTAGTCTACAGGGCTCGAAAGAGAATAAAATAATACCAAGGAGAACTCTTCTAGCCAATATTGGACCAGAGTATTCCTTTTTCGTACATAGTTAGTTCGGTCGGGAAAATGGTTAAACTTCTACCAAAAAGACGTCTCTTCAAATCTATTTTGTGAGTGTGATAGAGACAAGATCACTCGACCATATTTTCATATTTAAGAAGTCTAAAAAGAGCTTAACTATGGACTCCCTCGTCCTTTTTCGTAAAGTTAGTGTCCTGAGCTTGAAAAGGTATAAAACAAAACTAAGGAGAACTCTTCTAGTCCATAGACTAGAGTATACATTTTTCGTAATTAGTCTATTTAGTTCGAAAAAGGGGTAAACTTGTGTTGAACAGACGTTCCTTCAGGATCGTTTAATGAGTGTAAAAGGAACAAGGTCACTTGACAATATTTTCAATTTTAAGGAGTTTGAAAAGAGCTTAACTATGGACTCCATAATGTTTTTGTGGGCAATGTATAAGGGAGGGAGTCCCGTGCGTAATGGATAAAATAAGAGTGAGTAAGAAACATGAAGTTCAAACGCAAAATCATGGTGGGGCTAAGCATGACTCCTGAGCCTTAAAACAAACTTATAGCATGAGCAACAGAATACAATGGGTTTCTAGACTAGAGAACTCATGGAAGGTAGGCTCTACATCAACAAAATGACCCTTTTGAGCAAAGAGAAAAGATTCATTGCTTGTTAATGGGGTAGACCTTAGGTTTAAGCAACAATGGAAACTGATAATGCAAAATTTCAGGTGAATGCACCTTAACGTAAATGCTAGTTATGAGAACATTACTTGCCTAGGGCCTTTTAAAAAGTTTGTCCAATCGATGAAAAGAATCTGAAGAGCATCTGTATTAACATAAGACTTGCAAAATGGGACCATATCACTACAAAAGATGACCATTAGTTGAAAATTTTGAAAAAACCTTGAAACTATAGGAAGTGGGTTTTTAAAATTTAATAAAAATTTGTTAATTTACCCATTTACTATCCCATTTTTACCATTTTACCCAAAAGCAATCAAAGTGACCAAAACCCTTAGAGTGTCAATCAAAAAATTGTGGAGCTTGGAGAAACTACACTACTTGCCACCTTAAACAAGTAAGTGGTCTCACCCTATCTTGCATTCCATTAATTCATTTCTTCAATTTCATGTAAAATTTAAGCCTACTCTTCATTTATTTAACATGACTCTGCGCATCCGCGGAATTCCTTAAGGAAATCCGTGGATATCTATAGCTAGTGGAAACACCAGTTGTGGATGTCTGTGCTTTGGACTAAGGAAACTCGCGGATATGCTCATAAGGCATGTTTTTTAAATGATTTTGGATAGGCAACTTGGGAAAATGTCTAGCAATCTTTGGGAAAGGGTTAGGCCATGGAACAAATGCATAGGTGTGGCATTTTGTGCTATAACATAAGATATTTATTTTTCTCAATTGATCTTCAACGCATTTAAATGAGCAGAGTATGAATATACTGACAACCACACTAGCAAACACATTTAATGATCCTCGTAGTTCGATTGAGAATTTAGTTTGATTCTTAATGGCACTTAACTCTGTACATTGTATGCAATGACATTAAAGAAATGAACAACGTGCGATCTATGTTTAGTGGTTGAACACATTTAAAGGAGCAAAGTATCGATAACTTGGTCTACTTTGATCATCGGATTTACGAGATTGGATGGGTTGATTCTATTAAACAAGAGAGATAATTATACTGACGACGATACTTAATGATCATTGTAGTTTGATCCAAGAGGTCTATGTTGCAGGTCTATGCATTCAAGGTAGTACTCTTGTAGTTTGATCCATTGTTTGCCCCATTTGTCGTTGTTCCCTATTTTATTTTCTTCAACTCTCTCAAGGTTGGTTAGCGTGTCTTTCATTTTCTTTTTCTCTCTTGAGTTTTGGCATGTCAAAGCAAGACATTATCAGAGTAATTTTAGATTTTTGGTAAAGATAAGGTCATTTCTAGCTTTCCTCTTTGTGTTCATTAGAGGTTTGGATTTCTGGTGGACTGAAATCAAGCCATGAGAGCTCCCTCTACATGGTTTTTATATAGAGACAAGGTATTCAAAAAATCTAGGACAAGGTAAGAAATACGTCACATAACAATGCACATAGAAGAAAATGATTTTGTTTTTCTTTTTCCATGAATTTAGGCTTTCAAGATAGTTTTCCAGTTTTGCGGAATGAGGGTCAGAAAACCCTAGTTTCATACCCTTTCTTTGACTATAGATTTATATAAAAAAAAATCATCGTTGACAAAACGAAAATACGATATGCTCTTCTCAGATTATGTTGTTCTCTTTATTACAAGTTCTATAGTATCATAAACAAAACTCAGGGGCCATTCGAATGAAATAAATTAAGAAATTTCAGAAAGATTAGATGTTGAAAGCCATCGAGCTAAAGAGAAGTTCATTTCACATTACCAACATTGACCATGTACTGGATAACAATGGTTGTTTCAAATTGGATGCATTATCATATACTCTTGGAGATTGTTTATTTGATGCATTTCATGTGCTATTTCATTTTTGTTACAACTCCATTGAATTGCGAAATGGATTAATAGATCATTTCTTGGTTTGTTTAAGCAATGGCGATGTCGAGTCATTAGAGTCATATCAATATGAGATAGCATCTGATTTTTTGTACCAACTATACGAAATCCATGATGTAGAGACATACTTTTCCAAACTGCGTCTGTCTGTGTCTTCAAATGTAAATGAAAATGAGAGAGGGATATGGGGAGATACATTATGCATACGATGGCTAGAAAAATGGTTGAACATATCAATCACACTCTGGTCACTAAAAATAAAAACAAGGTATCTAATTTCAATAGAAATGCAAATGGTGACCCATATTGCATCTTGTTACATGATACAAGTCATGTTAGTGGTCATTACGAACCATTTCTTTACAAGAAACTATCCAAATGTGATTTTAAGTATTCTATATACTCCCTTCTCGTTTAATGCAAGGATCACATAAAGCTTACATCCCTTGCGCATGCTCTTCCTTAGCTGCAAGGAAAAAATGAACCTTGGGGAAAATCCCTGGTTCCGACCTACAATCACGTGTCTCTCTCCCTCATCATCGACCAAGCTCAACAGTTTCTTCTTACAGTTGAGTTTCGCCTCATGAGATTCCAACCAGTCCATACTGATCACGACATCATAAGATAATGACGTATAGGTTGTCCCTGGTGACAAAATATCCCAGGTTAATTCTATGGCCCGTAACCTTCCCTCCAACCTTATGTTTATCTCCCGAAGCCATTTCTATAAATCTATATTCACCTTGTTAGACTATCTTTACCTTAATTTTTTTTAGCATTGCACCATAAATGAAACTCTCGATAGCACCGGGAACTATCAAAATACTAAGGGTCTGATCAGCGACGGTAAGGAGTTTGTTGTTGAGGCGTTGGTTGCGAGGTGTAGTGAAAGTGGATCCTCTCTGCAAGCCACGATGTAATGGTGAATGTCTATTTGGTGTCTGATGCTACTGCGCACTAGATGACACCTGCCCCGTGGGTCTCGCTGGAGTCCCGCTTTGAACCTTGTAGACAAGATCCTCCTTTGCTAGGAGGGTCTTCTGAACATCCTCATTCAAGGTTTGAGGCAACATAATCCTATCCCTTTCATGAATGCTAAAATTAAAGCCAAACACGAACATTTTGACCTTAAGTTTCTCGGTATTCAAGTGTGGAGCATTCTGAAGCAGCTCCAAAAGCGGGCCTCATACTCGGGAACTGTATGACCGCCCTGTCGCAAGGCATTGAACTCATTGAGCTGACACTCATTGAATTCCTCAGAAAGATACCTCTCCTGGAACCGTTCCTCAAACAATTCTCATGACACGTCTTTGACGACCATATTCAATTGTGGCAGGAGCATCTTCCATCATAGAAGAGCACTCACCTTCAGTGGAAAGAACGCCATGCAGACCTTCATGTTGGAGGTATAGTCGTGAAGTGTAAATCACATCGCCATATTCTCCAACTATGCCTCGGTGGCTACATCGTCCGAGGCACCAAAGAACTCAAGAAATTTGACCTTCTCTAGTTCGCGGTGAATACTAACGGTACTGGCTAAGTGCGTTGTAGACCCTCAGGAGTACATGCTCCCTGGACTCATCTCAATACATATGGTGAATCAAGGCCTTTGCCAATCTCTTGGAAGGACCTTGTCAAACCATCATCATCCCTTACAACTATTGAATCCAACCCAAGGGCTTGTTCTTACTCCTTCCACGCCACCACACTGAGAACCTTTGTGGTGTCCTCTAATCAAGATCACCACATGGACACATTATTTGTTTTTAGTTAGTGCTAGACTAATACTCAAGGGTTTACTGTAGTGGAAAGCATGGTGATCCACAGTCACAGGGTTGAACCCACTCTGATACCATATGTAACACCCCCATTGTTACAACTACAAGCGACGCAAGCAAGTGCAAATTCTTTTTTTTCTAAGCAAGAAGGAAACAACGACAACAGTAAAATAACACAACTTGACGACAAACACAACGCCTGCAGATTAGGGGACAAAAAACAACAACTCATCATACTGGCACAACATGTAGCTTTACGAAACAAGCGATAATCAATAGAAAGATAAAAACGACTACCCATCCAACACAAGCAAGACAACACCTACAAGCTAAAGGACAACATCAACAACCTGACAGGATGACTTGACGACCAATAACTAGAAAACCTCTACGACGCGCAAAACCAAACACATCGAGGCATTACAATACCAAATACCAACATCAAATACAACGAACAAACACCCACATCGAGAAGCACAAGACTCTGGCCGGGTTATAATTCACATCTATCTGTCAAGGCGCACAATGATAATTCCCTTCATCAGGGTGTCCAATGATCCCCTCGTCAGGGCGCGCAATGATGCCCTCATCTAATACCATATGCGATGTTCCCCTTTTTAAAACAACAAGCGTCATATAACCAACATTTTTTCTTTACATTAAATACATCACACTTGTTGGGCAACATAATCAACGCATCATTCACAAGTATAAACAAACTATAATAATGCATAATAATTATAAGTCATCATAACTCCATGAGCCACAAAATCTAACCATTAACAAAGTGTAAAATAGATCATCCAACACATTAAATTTGTTTTCGCAAGAAGAAAAATTACTACAAAATCATTTATTACAACATACTCTCCTTGTGCACAAGAAGACTAACCATTTACTAGTCATAAATCAAGTTAAACGTGTGACGCCAGTAAGCTACACTTAATCATTCATCATTCATCAATATGTATTGGTGCAATAGAACTGAAAACAACAATCATTCTATTCTACAAGGCACAACCAATATAATGACTCAACTAGTCACCATCGCACTAAATTCATGGCGAGCGAGAAATAAATACCGAAAACATCTATCAACGACATAAGTCAAGCGCAATAATCCACCTATTAACCTTCAAGGTGCAATGATTTCTACTTAACTACTAAAACCTTTAAGGGTCCTCGATTATCATGCATTGTACCTTTTTCAACAAGAATGAAATTCACTTTTTGTTCCAAGAACTAAGAATCCATTTACACACTTTAGATAGAATTAATTCTAAAATAGAATAAAATTCTATATTAAAATGATTCTAAAATAAAATTCTTGGCAAAATTAAAATTCTAAAACAATTTCAAACAGAAACAACCAAACAAAGTAACATTCCACCGGATTAAAATTTCTAGTTATAACTGTATCGAAAAACAAAACTAACTTACAATAGTGCAACATAAGGGACTATCTCGAAACATTAACAGTATAAAAAAAAAATCGAATTAAAACAAAGATTTACTCACTCGCCAAGTCTAAGAGAGGGAAGCTTGACGCCAAGTGTCAGGGTCTTCAAGGATTGTGGGACAGACGTATGGTGAGACTCAGAATCTGCGCCAGGAATCTTACTGCCCAAGCTACAGGGATGAGGTGAAATCGCTAGGACCCCCTCTCAAATGGGCAGAGTGCAAAGATATTCATGAAACGTCGAGATGAATGTGGGAAGGCCACAAAGATATTTTACAAAAATGCAGAGCATGATTTGTGTGAAGGAAACAGATAGTTTATAAAAATGTAGAGAATGATTTGTGCGAAGGACACACAGATAGTTTATAACAACTCAGAGAATCATATGTGTGAAGGACGCACAAGCGTGAGGATAAAAAACAATGATCACAAGTGTAAAAATGCAGAGACAAATAGTATATATATTGCTATCTGTTTAAAAGGAAACGTTGACTATGATATCACTATCCAACGACAAGAAAAATCATCCA
>JZKD02S0565907.1:224369-242679 GCA_000966675.3 Picea glauca | reverse complement strand
TGAACGGTCCAGATTTACAATGAAATTACAATATACTTTTATAAGGCAATTTTTGCTTCGGGGGCTTCGCCCCCGAACCCCCGCTTGCCCCCAGACCCCCCGAACCCCGCAGAGGAGGTACCCCCCCTCTGCACTCCTCCGCGTGGAAGAGTGTACATACTTTTGGGGTGTAAATACTTCATGGGGTATAAACACGGCTGAAAGCAAGGACCTCTGAATCAGGAAGATAATCAAGCTCCACAACCAACAAGAAGTACACAAAGATGATAATGGTAAGTTGTAGTTGGAGTTCAGAATGAACATTGTAAAACCAATTTTTATCCCTCTTTCTTTCCATTATAATTTTTCTTCAAGTATAGGGCCTATCTATAAAGAAGAAAAGGTTATGTCTCATGTAAGTGCAGTTGGAGGTATGTTGTATGCGATTAAATGGTTAATACCATATATTTCACATGCTAATGATGTTGTCAGATACATGACAGATTCAAGTGCTGCAGTGAAATGGGTGCTTCAACGTTTGAGAAGCACAAATATCACCTGTAATGGTTACACTGATATGATCTATGATGATTGTAATGTATATTGTAATACAAGTGTTTTGGATAGAAGGAGATCTATCACTAAATATGTTTCAAAACACAGTTGTGGAAGACATGTTGGAGGTGGAGTGACCCCTCAGGAAATCCAAACTTGTGCAAGTCACATAAGCGAGATCATGAAACAGGTTTTATTAGAGAAGTTGCAGTGGTGTTTGGTTTCTCTTGGCTTGCAACAAAGGTGATGAACAAAAGGAAAAAGCAAGGTATCAGGTTAATTGTTGTTAAGGTGGAGATTGTTGGGATTTGGTGACAACCAATTACCAAAAACAGATTTGGATCCTATTATTCTGCGTTGGTTACAACCAAATAGACCAAGTTAGAATAGGGATAGGGATTGCATTTAATATTCAGTTTCATGTGTGAATGTATAAATCCATGTAAACTCGTAGAAGCAAAACGACTGAGAGACTGAGTGTATGAAAGACTTGCAAATCTGATGTAATCTCCATAATCTGAATAATATGACAACTGATGCTTATGCTTGGTGGATGTAGCCCAATGTTTGAGTGAACCACGTGAAATCCATGTGTCTATTATCTGTGTGTGATTGTTAATTATTACATGTGAATAGTGTTTTCCGCATTGACAATTCTAACACATACCACATGGAAATAAAGAAAACTGAGCACAGATATGGTATTTGTCATCATCGGGGCATTGTTCCACCTCTAATAGTTCTGCATAACAAGAAAGGCATTAAACAAAATCCTGGAAATTAGAAAACAATACCTGCAAAACTCAATGTCACAACTTAGTAAAATTATCACATATCATTATATTTTAACTCAATGTCACAACTTGGTGAAATTAACACATATCATTATATTTTAACTCGATATCACAACTTACTGAAATTAACACATATCATTATATTTTATTGATGAATATTGCATTTAATTTGTATAAATGAATCAACACAGATATAAGAGTTAACATTCTCATATCTAGCTAAATTTCCAAAATTTTTAATCGCATGCATTCCCAAAATATTTTCTATCAATCTTATTCAAACAAAAAACTGATGATAGTGATGTTGAACATTATATGATAGAGACATAAAGAAAACATGATATGACTATATTTTAACTCAATGTCACAGCTTAATGAAATTATCACATATCATTATATTTTATTGATGAATATTACATTTAATTTTTATAGACAAATCAAGACTGATATAATAGTTAGCATTTTAATATCGAGCTAAATTTCTAAAATTTCCAATAGCATGTATTCTCAAAATATTCTCCATCAATCTCGTTCAAACAGAAAATATTCTCCATCAATATCGTTCAAACGGAAAACTGATGATAGTGATGATGAACACTATATGACAGAGATAAAGAAAACATGACATGGACATTCACAACAAGGAATACACATGAACACACCATCTAATTTGTAATTGCAAAGATGATGAATTTACGAACCATTTCTCATCATCTTGGATTACATCTTTGCGTAATAAGATCTCTTTGTAGAGAAAAATATGTTAAAACAAAATTCATAGAAAAGGAATATTAAAAGAAATGCCAAGATATAGAAAACAACCCCTGCAGTCGCAATTATCAGAGATTATCATTTATGGATTCCACTGTATGCCCTTCACATCGCATTTGATTTCCATGAAAAATCCGAATGTAAACATTCCAATATTTGGCTAGATTTCTAATCACCTGTATTATGGAAATTAAATATAAGAGAGAAAAGAATATGTAAAAGAAACCAGAATACGAGATTAATAGTCTTCTTTAACATTACTCTTTCAGTAACATTGCTCAAACATATAACAAGTTGATCCTGAACGATTCTGAAACATTCCAATATGTGTCTAAATTTCTAATCACCTGTATTATGGAAATTAAAGGTAAGAGAGAAAAGAATATGTAAACGAAACCAGAATATGAGATTAATAGTCGTCATTAACATTACTCAAACATATAACACGCTGATCCTAAACGATTCTGAACAACAAACATATACATAGTCACTTGAACACGTATTTGACAGAAAATACAGTAAGAAAACTCAACCTCCAAGAATAAAGAAACAACTATAACAAAAGATTATGAACAATAGACATATACATGGTCACATGAACATGCATTTGACAAAAAATATAGTAGAGAAACTCAACCTCCAAGAATAAAGAAACAACTATATCAAAAATTACCACGAAGAAGAAAACTCATGAGATGATCTTTCAATACAGTTAAAATGAAGAACTTGAGCATAGCAATTAATTTTCATGAATACATTAAGAATAGCTTTAAAGATAACCATTACGATATTATTATCAATTTCTAATGGAATGCAGCCAAGAAATCAAAACAGAGAAAAAAAATCGTAAAAAAAATGGGATGGTTAGTGAAAACAATCTATATTAATCATATTCAACAAAGAAAAAGTCAATCACTAACTATACGCATGAACATAGAAATATAACTAGAATAAACTAGAATCACGCAATATACACATGAACATTGAAATATAACTATAAGAAACTAGAATCATGAACTATACACATGAACATAGAAATATAACTGAAAGAAACTAGAATATGAAGGATCTATGCAGGCCTATCCATGGACTAGATAATCATTCAATGAAATAGCATAACAATATACTAAATACTAAATGATTAAATCACAATATCATAGAAAGAAGAAAGAATTGTAATTGCACCAAAAAGGTTGTGTTCACTGTGATAGATGCATCTTCAAATTCTCAAATTCTCTTGATCACTGTAGCTTGACAACTTTGACTTGATCACTGCCTTGGTAAGCTTCTTGTAGAGTCTTCCAAGCATCCACTGCTGTCTTTGCACTTGCAATTCTTGGAAACAAGCTTTTATCAAGAGCAATTTGAATATGAAATAATGCTTGAGCATTCTTCCTTCTAGATTCCTTCTTAGCTACTCTATCATTTGCATTAAGAGTGGTCCAATCTTCTGGCTCTGCATAACCCGTTTCTACAATCTCCCATAGATCTTTCCCTATCAAAAACGTCATCATCTTGATGCACCAATAATCATAATCACTTCCATTAAATTCTCGAATGGGCAATGAATTAGAATTTGACATGATTACCCTAAAACAACAACCACCTTTGATACCAAATGAATGATCTATGCAGGCCTATCTATGTACTAGATATTCATTCAATGAAATAACATAACAATATACTAAATACTAAATGATTAAATCACAATATCATAGAAAGAAGAAAGAATTGTAATTGCAAAAAAAAGGTTGCGTTCACTGTGATCAACCTTGATCTTTATAACAATACATAGCCTCATAGAACAAACAATTATCCACTCCTGATTGAACGCTTACAACAATTGATTTTAGAAAACTACTCATGCATTTTGCATGCATTATTTAGTTAGACAATCTATATCTGAATACTAACAGACTGAAAAAGAAAACTACAAACGGATTGATGGATTGCATCATGTCAAGAGATTGACAAGACAACATCAATTACCAACAGAATAGGCATTCAGAAACATCGAATACACAAACAAATAACCATGAAAAATTGCATTAGATTTCCATGAAAAATCTGAATGTAAACATTCAAATATTTGGCTAAATTTCTAATCACCTATATTAGAGAAATTAAAGATAAGAGAGAAAAGAATATGTAAAAGAAACCAGAATATGAGATTAATAGTCTTCATTAACATTACTCAAACACATAACAAGTTGATCCTGAAAGATTCTGAACAACAGACATAGACATGGTCATATGAACCCGTATTTGACAGAAAATACAGTAGAAAAACTGTACTCAACACATGAACACATATTTGACAGAAAATACAGTAGAAAAACTCTACTCAACAGCAAGGAATAAAGAAACAACTATAACAAAAATTATCATAAAGAAGAAAATGTATAAGATGATCTTTCAATACAGTTAGGATGAAGAACTTCAGAATAGAAATTAAGTTTCATGAATACATTAAGAATAACTTTAAAGATAAGCATTCCAATATTCTTCTAAATTTTTAATGGAATGAAGCCAATAAATCAAAACAAAGAAAATAAATCTTAAAAAGAAACGTGATGGTTGGTGGAAACAATTTCTATTAATTGTATTCAACAAAGAAAAAATCAATCACTAACTATACACATGAACATAGAAATATAACTAGAAGAATAATCGTATTCAACAAAGAAAAAGTCAATCACTAACTATACACATGAACATATAAATATAACTAGAAGAAACTAGAATAATTGTATTCAACAAAGAAAAATTCAATCACTAACTATACACATGAACATAGAAATACAACTAAGATATAAATACAACTAGAAGAAACTAGAATAATAGTATTCAACAAAGAAAAATTCAATCACGAACTATACTCATGAACATAGAAATATAACTAACATAGAAATATAACTAGAAAAAACTAGAATAGGCAATCCAAAACATCTAATACACAAACAAATAACTAGACAACTACACCATGAAGAAGAAACTACACCAGACAACTACAAAATAGAGATAGAGCCATTTGTATTCATCTTGGGCAGCATTTATCTTCTAAGAAAAAAGCGTTAAAAGACAAATCAGAGAAATAGAAATTAACAGATGCAACATACAATCTCCCGAATTTGTTGCCAGTGGATTGCAACATACAATCTCATGAAGAGCATTGCATTTGAAATTGAAAATGCAATCAACAAAATAACTTCCTCAATTTAATTCCAGAAACAAATGAACAACGAATTTATCAACGTAATTCCAGAAACAAATGAACAACAAATTTATGAATATAAGTGTTTCAATATCTACTAAACATCTAATCACATTCGTCCCAAAAATTAAATAAAAGAGAAATTTATTTGTAAAAGTAAGAAAATCGATCCTAACCACACCACTAAACATTAAAAAAAATACGTAATTAAAACAAATTAAGAGGGAACAAACATTCAACAAAAGGGGCTACTCCAGATCACAAATTTAAAATAACAGGAATTACATAGGGCTTCGCTTCTTCATAATTGAAAAGAGGAGATTGAAATAAGAAATGCACCACACGTTCAGATCACAAATTTAAAATAACAGGAGGAATTATGTATGGTTTCATTTCTTCTGAATTGAAAAAAGGAGATTGAAAGAAGAAATGCACCACACTTTCAGACAAGATAAATTAGGAAAATTAGGGAACTTCTACATCCAAGCAAGTGTAATCTCCCTACTGCTAGAACATATATATTATCTCAATATCCTACCTATGGCATTGAGGTTTTGTATCACACGCTACATACACTACTACACTCATAATCTGTTGCCTTTGTCTTTTTCTGCTTTTCACTTTCTTTAATGAAAAATCAAGTTATATATGTTGCCTTTGTCGTTTCTGCTTTTCTCTCTTCTTTAGTGCTTTTCTTTTTTCTTTAATGGAAAAGCACATTATACATTGCCTTTGTTTTTTTCTATTTTTCTATTTTCTTTAAGGGAAGAGCACGATATCCTTTGCCTTGTCTTTTTCTACGTTTCTTTTTTCCTTAGTGAAAAAGCACGCGCTCCACTTCACTTAATGTATGTTGCCTTGTATGTTTTCTAGTTTTGTTGTACGTGTTGGGTAGACAATATACGCTACGTTTCACAGACTCCACTTGTAAACTATGGGAATTCCATATACTATTGGAGCATTTCTGCATCGAAAACTAAAGAGCATTTGCATAGTTCGATGAAAGGCCAACCCATCACTCTTACTATCAACAACCACCACCGGTGTTGATTCCCCTATAATTTTTTTTATCTAAGAAAGACGGTTGCTAGAACAGATGGCGAACCTTTGAACAAATTGAGGGCTCCAATCAAGAATGAAAAGGAACCGGAGTTGATCGATTCCATAGTGGCCAGGCTACAAAACCTATGGTGATTCATATACAACTTGCCTCAACATAGCGATAGTTGACAGACAACTAGGGAAGTGGATTGGAGCGGATAAGAAAGAATTGAAAGCCACCTCCATGGATTTCCTCTGCTCCTGCTTCTTCTGCATCGACCACTGAAGAGAATTAAGTGTTCAATACTTTTTGTTGAAGTTTTTAGTTTGGGTGGGCTTCTTCTGCATCGACTACTGAAGAGAATTAAGCGTTCAATACTTTTTGTTGAAGTTTTGAGTTTAGGTGGGTTTTTGTGCCTATTTAGACATTTCACTAAATTTAGAAACAATTTTGAATTACAATGATTAATTAATCTGGTGAAACGTTTGATGAACTTGTATATATGCATTCGAGTAATGGATCATAATGATTATTGACAAGGTTCGAATGCAAAATCTGTGGCATATTTTACTGAGGGAGACCTCTGGGACATCTATGAGAAACTTAGTGCCTATGGGACATCTATGACGAACTTAGTGTCTATGGAACTGGTTTGCCAATTCTGTTGAATAGCAATGAAGAAACAATAATTCAGGACTATATTCCATATCTATCTACTCTTCCATTGCATACCACCAAATCCAACCGATAGTTAAGGTAATTATATTTTCCCTGCAAATTTCTCCATTATTTCACCTAGGATTCAAAGTCTAGCTCAAAATTTGCTTTGTTTCTTTGCAAAATAAATGTCTGTCATTTTTTTGTTTTCACTGTAAAATCTGCTCTGTTTATCTGCATAATAAAAGAATTAGTTCTTATTTAATCTTTCATTGAGAAATTTATTTGGCTTTTGAATTTAAGTTTAAACATTTGAATTTGATACCTCATATCTTGAAAAGAGAGTGATTCTAGCGATTCTGAAATCAAGGAATCCAACATTGATTTCGAGAGTGACTGCATGGATAGCAATTAAATGTTTGGATATTTAATCAACACGAGTGACAAATCAAAAGGTTGGGATGCCGACTCTGAAGATTTAGGGTTTGATCAAGAAAATTGTTGTTTGTTCTGCCATAGAGATAGGCTTGGCTATCTATCTTTAGTACTTTGAATGAGCATTGTCTTATGAAAGAGTGCGACACATGAACAAGGTAACTTCAAAATTATCCAAAGTTGAGATTTATGCTAAATTTATCGATACAGATGAGGGAAAGTAACAGATTAAAAATTTTCATATAGGTTCTCAGAACATGTAGTCATAACAGATTAAGCCTTCTTCAAATGAAATGAATGGCAACCTCTCTAGACAGACCCCTGCGCCTTGGAATTCAAGAAATTCAAGTGATTCTAAGATCAAGGAATCCAACATTGATTCTGAGAGCGACTACATGGATAGCGATAAATGTTTGGATCTTTGATCAACACGAGTGATAGATCAGAAAGTTGGAATGTTGACTTTGAAGTTTCAGGGTTTGATCGAAAGAGTTGTTGTCAGTTCCGCCATATGGATAAGCTTGCTTATCTTTCTTTCATTTACTTTGAATGAACATTGCCTTATGAAAAAGTGTTGCTCATGGACAATGTAATGTCAAAATTTTTCAAAGCTGAAATTTATGCTAAATTTATCGATAGACTTGGGGAAAGTAACAGATTATAGTTTTCCATATAGGTTCTAGCTCAATTTTATTTGGATAAATAAATTTTATATGTTTTGAAGGGGATTTGCATAAAAGATCAATTAAAATATAGAAAATTCTAAAATGAACTTGATAAAATATAAAAACTCCTAAAATGAACTCGATAAAATATAAAAACTCCTAAAATGAACTCATAGCTCTTAGTAGCCCTCTAGATCTATACATTTATTGAAGTTAATCTCAAATTAAATGCTTATATACACTCACTGTAACAGAAACTGAAATTTTCTCGGATGGGGTGTTTACAAATACAACAGGTGGACAACCAGTGGGGAGGACACCTGGCCTTGCCTCCCACCACCTTGAGCCAGCTCAAGCGCACTCATCCTCCACCATCACCTGATGAATTTAAAGCCTCATCCATTGCTCCTCGACATTCACTCGTCTATGGTCTGGTGTAACATCTTGGTGACTCTATTCATGGGAATGTTAATGGTAATGGGATGGACGTAGTCACAGTCCCATCACCTGTCCCACCATGGTGGTTTTAGGCTAGTGTTATGGAGTGCCATGGCTCATTCAAACCCTTGGCCTCCTCCGAAAGTTGGTTTCGTCTTTCTCCTCTGGCTCGATCTTTTGCAGTGCACTTGACACCTAGAATCTCTCCTCTCCTCGATCATTATAACTGCGTCTGGCTGGTCTCGCGCTCTTCGAGCAACAGATCTCACTTTTTTCACGTGCTCCTCGTTTGGTTTCAGGTGTCTCTCTCGATGCCTCGACTCAGGAGTAAGACGAAGAAGGGAACGATGTGGTATACTGCTAGAGGAAGTTGAGCAAGAGGGCGTGGCCAACAGGCTCGCCCGAGCTCTCCTCCTCCAGAACCTAAGAATGTCTCCACCTTGAAGCCTCTTGTCGCTCCCACTCCCTCCTTCACTTTTGTTCTTCCTCCTCGAGACACCACTCCGGACTTGTCTTCGTTGTCGAATCCTTATGCTTGTTAAGTCGAATGGTTCGACAGTCATGGAAACTCCCTCAAATTCGCTCAAAGGCTCAGTAAGTCCCTCCCCACCAGCGTCCCCCTCCCCCTCCTCCATCTCCATCTCCCCCTCCCGTCACCTCCACGTCCCCCGTTCCCTCAACTCCTCCTCCTCTTTGTCCTCCCCCGCTCCTTGCTCCAAATCCCCCACTCCCTCCTCCAACTCACCTCCTCCTCCGATATCTACTACTTGCTCCCGTTGCATAGAAATTGACGTTTTTGAAGAGTCTTTCAATGCCATCAAGCGAGGAATCGAGGACATCAAGGGCATCTCAACGAGATGCAACACAAGGAAATAGAGCGATGGCACCGAGTGGAGTTTTTCATGACATTTCTCCAGGACCTCAAGCAGGCTATCTCAAACAGAGAGACAAGCTCGACATAGACACTATGAATGTGCAACAGATTTTTTTGGAGAAGAGGCTCCACTCCGGCAATGGCTAGTTCCTTTTGGCTAAGGTTTGTTGTGTTTTTATGATTTCAGCTAGTATAATTCACAAGTTTTTTGCCCTGCACGGCTCCTCATTTCTAATATTTTTTAGTCTTAGCATAAGTCCAACCTTTTGGGTTTGGTCTATTTAGTTTAACCTACAGAACGTTTGCCCTGCGTGGCACATTAGATCTCTATCTCTTACCGCTTTGCAAGTTTTGTATGGACACTATGAATTTTCATGCCCTCATAGGAGCCCGTGACAACATTGCCTGAAAATTCATCTGTCATGCTATCACATGGTTGAAAATTCATAGTGTCCATGCAAAACTTGAAAAGTTGTAAGAGACAGAGATCTAATGTGCCACACAAGGCAAGCGTTCTATAGGCTAAACTGAACAGACCAAACAAAAAAGGCCGCATTTATGCTAAGACTAAAAAATCTTAGAATTGAGGAGCCACGCAGGGAAAAAACTTGTGAATTATACAAGTTGAAATCATAAAAACACAGGAAACCCGAGCCAAAAGGAACTAGCTAGTGCCAGGGTCGAACCTCTGCTCCGCAAAAACCTGTCACACATTCATGGTGTCTCTGTCGAGCTTGTCTCTATCGAGTTTGTCTCTGTCCGAGATAGCCTACCCGAGGTCCTGAAATAATGTCATCAGAAGCTCCACTCGGTGCCACCACTCTGTTTCTTTATGTTGCATCACGTTGATGATGCACTTGATGTCCTCGATTCCTCACTTGATGGCATTCAAAGAATCCTAAAAAACACCCCTTTTTACACAGTGGGAGAAAGCAGTTGATAGCAAAGGAGGAGGTGAGTCAGAGGAGGGAGTGGGCGAGTCAGAGCAAGAAGTGAGGGAGGACGAAGAGGAGAGAGTAGTTAGGGAACGAGGGAGGTGGAGGTGACAAGAGGTGGAGATGGAGGAGGGGGAGGTGGAGGCTAGTGGGGCAACGATGAACTGAGCCTGGGAGTGAAGTCGAGGGAGTTTCCATGACTATTGAACCATTTGACTAAGCAATCATAAGGATTTGACAACGGAGACAATTCTGGAGTGGTGTCTTGAGGAGGTAGAACATAAGTGAAGGAGGGAGTGGGACCGACAAGAGGCTTCGAGGTGGATACATTCTCAGGTTCTGTAGGAAAGCTCAGATGAGTTTTTTGTCCATGTCCTCTCGCTCCCCTTCCTCTAGCAGCATACCACGTCACGCCCCTCTTCACCTTACCCCTAATTCGAGGCATCGAGAGAGCCACCTAAAACCAGATGAGGAGTGCATCAAAAAAGTGAGATATGTTTTTCAAGGAGCACGAGACCAGCCAGACGCAGTAACAATGATTGACCAAAGAAGAGGTTCTGGGTGCCGAGGGACGAGTGCATTGCAAAATCTTGAGCCATAGTATAAAGACAGAACCAACTTTCGGAGGAGGCCAAGACTCTGGAGTCCAAGTGTTCGAATGAGCCATGGAACTCCATAACATTGGCCTAAAACCACCATGTCAGGATGGGTCATGGCACTGTGACTGCGTCCAACCCATTACCATTAACATTCCCATGAACAGAGGTGCCAAGATGTTACACCAGACCAAAGATGAGTGAATGTCGAGGAGCGATGGGCGAGGCTTTAAATTCATGAGGTGATGGTGGAGAATGAGTGCGCCTAAGCTGGCTCAAGGTGGCGGGAGGCAAGGCCAGGTGTCCTCCCCACTGGTTGTCCACCTGTTGTATCCGTAAACACCCCATCCGGGAAAATTTTAGTTTCTAGTACAGTGAGTGTATACTAGCATTTAATTTGAGATTAACTTCAATTAATGTATAGATCGAGAGAGCTACTAAGAGCTATGTGTTCATTTTAGGAGTTTTTATATTTTATGGATTTCATTTTAGGAGTTTTTATATTTTAGTGAGTTCATATAAAATTTTTTATATTTTAATTGATCTTTTATGAAAATCCCCTTCAAAACATATAAAATTTATTTATCCAAATAAAATTGAGCCAAAACCTATATGGAAAACTATAATCTGTTACTTTCCCCAAGTCTATCAATAAATTTAGAATAAATCTCGGTTTTGAAATTTTTTTAAGTTACCTTGTCCATGAGCAACACACTTTCATAAGGCAATGCTCGTTCAAAGTAAAGGAAAGAAAAATAAGCAAGCCTATCCATATGGTGGAGCTGGCAGCAGTTTTTTCGATCAAACCTTGAAACTTTAGAGTTGACGTTCCAACCTTCTGATCTGTCACTCGTGTTGATCAAAGATCCAAATATTTTATCTCTATCCATGCAGTCTCTCCCATAATCAATGTTGGATTCCTTGATCTTAGAATCGCCTGGATTCCATGGTGCAGGGGTTCGTCTAGAGAGGTTGTCATTCATTTCATTTGAAAAAGGCTTAATCTGTTATGACTACATGTTCTGAAAACCTATATGGAAAAATTTAATATGTTACTTTCCATCATTTGTATCGATAAATTTGGCATAAATCTCAACTTTGGAAAATTTTAAAGTTACCTTCTTCATGTGTCACACTCTTTCATAAGACAATGCTCATTCAAAGTACTAAAGAAAGATAGCCAATCCTATCCCTATGGTGGAACAGAAAATAGTTTTCTTGATCAAACCCTGAATCTTCAGAGTCAACATCCCAACCTTTTGATCTGTCACAAGTGTTCATTAAAGATCCAAACATTTAATTGCTATCCATGCATTCACTCTCGGAATCAATGTTGGATTCCTTGATTTCAGAATTGCTAGAATCACTCTCTTTTCGAGACCTAAAGGTATCAAATTCAAATGTTTAAACTTAAATTCAAAAGCCAAATAAATTTCTCAATGAAAGATGAAATAAGAACTAATTCTTTTATTATGCAGATAAACAGAGTAGATTTTACAGTGAAAACAAAAAAAATGACAAACATTTATTTTGCAAAGAAACAGAACTGATTTTGAGCTAGACTTCGAATCCTAGGTGAAATAATGGAGAAATTTGCAGGGAAAATATAATTACCTTAATTGTCAGTATGATTTGGTGGTATGCAATGGAAGAGTAGAGAGATATGGAATATAGTCCTGAATTATTGTTTCTCCACTTCTATTCAACAGAATTGGCACACTAGTCCCATAGGCATTGATTTCATCATAGATGTCCCATACGCACTAAGTTCGTCATAGATGTCCCAAAGGTCTCCCTCAGAAAAATATGCCATAGATTCTGCATTTGAATCTTGTCAATAATCATTCTGATCCATTACCCGAATGCATATCTACAAGTTCATCAAACGTTTCAGCAAATTAATTAATCATTATAATTCAAAATTGTTTCTAAATTCAGTGAAATGTCTAAATAGGCACAAAATCCCACCTAAACTCAAAACTTCAACAAAAAGTACTGAACGTTTAATTCTTTTCAGTAGTCGATGCAGAAGTAGCCTGCCTAAACTCAAAACTTCAACAAAAAGAATTGAACGCTTAATGCTCTTCAGTAGTCGATGTAAAAGAAGCAGGAGCAAAGGAAATTCATGTAGGTGGCTTTCAATCCTTGTTTATCCGCACTAATCTACTTCCCTAGTTGTCTGTCAATTATCTATATGTTGAGGCAAGTTGTATATGAGTTAATATAGGTTTTGTAGCCTGGCCACTGTGGAATCAATCAACTCTAGTTCCTTTTCATTCTTGATTGGAGCCCTCACTCTGTTCAAATGTCTGACATCTGTTCGAGCAGTCATCTTTCTTAGATAAAAAAATTATAGGGGAATCAACACCGATGGTGGTGGTCGATAGCAGGAGCGATGGGTTGGCATTTCATCAGACCATGAAAATTCTCTTCAGTTGTCGATGCGGAAATACTCCAATAGTCTATGGAATTCTCATAGTTTACAAGTGGAGTTCTTGGAACGTAACGTATACTGTCTACCTAGCACGTACAACACGACTAGAAAACAAACAAGGCAACGGACATTAAGTGGAGTGGAGCACGTTCATTTTCATTAGAGAAAAGAGAAACACAGAAAAAGACAAGGCAACGAATAACATGTTTTTCCATTAAAGAAAATAGAAAATCATAATAAGACAAAGGCAACGGATATAACGTGTTTTTCCATCAAGCGAGGAATCAGCGACATCAAGGGCGTCATCAACAAGATGCAGCACAAGAAAACAAAGTGGTGGCACCTAGTGGAGCTTCTGATAACATTCCTTCAGGATCTCATGTAGGCTATCTCGGACAGAGTCAAGCTCGACAGAGACACCATGAATGTGCGACAGGTTTTTTTGGAGCAAAGGCTCAACCCCGGCACTGGCTAGTTCCTTATGGCTCAGGTTTCCTTTATTTTTATGATTTCAGCTAGTATAATTTACAAGGTTTTTGCCCTGCGTGGCTCCTCAGTTCTAATATTTTTTAGTCTTAGCTTAAGTCCAGCCTGTTGGATTTGGTCTGTTCAGTCTAGCCTACAGAACGTTTTCCCTGCGTGGCATATTAGATCTGTGTCTCTTACAGCTCTACAAGTTTTCCATGGACACTATGAATTTTCGGCCATGTGGCAACATTGGTTTCCCACCAGGGCAATGCTGTCACAACCTCCTATGATATCATGACAGAAGTAATTTTGCTTCTTTGTAGGTTTTTTTTTGTTTTTTGTAAGTTGGGAATTGTATTAAAACCTGCAACGCAACAAAATTACATCTGTCATGCTATCATAGTACGTTGTGACAACATTGCCTAGAAATTCATCTGTCATGCTATCACATGGCCAAAAATTCATAGTGTCCATGCAAAACTTGCAGAGTTGTAAGAGATAGAGATTTAATGTGCAACGCAGGGAAAAAGTTTTGTAGGCTAGATTGAACAAACCAAACCCAAAAAGTTGGACTTATACTAAGACTAAAAAATCCTAGAACTGAGGAGTCGCGTAGGAAAAAAAACTTGTGAATTATACTAGTTGAAATCATAAAAACACAGCAAAACTGAGCCATAACGAACTAGTCAGTGTCAGGGTCGAGCCTCTTCTCCAAAAAAACCTGTCGCACATTCATGGTGTCTTTGTCAAGTTTGTCTCTATCCGAGATAGCCTTCCTGAGGTCCTGAAGGAATGTCATTAGAAGCTCCACTCGACGCCACATCTCTGTTTCCTTGTCCTGCATCTCGTTGATGACACCCTTAATGTCCTCGATTCCTCACTTGATGGCATCCAAAGACTCCTTGAAAACATCCCTTTTTGCACAACGAGAGGAATCAATAGAGAGCGGAGGAGGATGAGGTCTGTCGAAGGAGGGAGTGGGGAAGTCGGAGCAAGGAGATGGGGGGGACGAAGAGGAGAGAGGAGCTGAAGGAATGGGAGAGGTGGAGGTGACGAGAGGTGGAGATGGAGGAGGGGGAGGTGGAGGCTAGTGAGGGGGGGACGGAATGAGCCTCGGAGCGAAGCCGAGGGAGTTGCAATGACTATCGAACCATTCGGTTTGGCAAGCCTAAGGATTCACCAACAGAGACAAGTCCAGAGTGGTGTCTCATGGAGGAAGAACAGAAATGAAGGAGGGAGTGGGAGCGAAAAGAATCTTCTAGGTGGATACATTCACAAGTTCTGGAGGAAAGCTTGGGCGACCTTGTTGGGCATGCCATCTCACTCCCTTCCTCTAGCATTATACCACGCCTTGCCCCTCTTCAACTTACCCCTGAGTCGAGGCATCGAGAGAGCCACCTGAAACTAGATAAGGAGCACGTGAAAAAAGTGATATCTGTTGCTCGAAGAGTGTGAGACCAACCAGATGCAGTAACAATGATTGACTAAAGGAGAGGTTATGGGTGCCAAGGGCCGAGTGCACTGCAAAAGCTCGAGCTAGAGGAGAAATATGGAACTAACTTCCGGAGGAGGCCAAGACTTTCAAGGCCAAGGGTTTGAATAATCCATGGCACTCCATAACACTGGCCTAAAACCACCATGTCAAAACGAGTGATGGCACTAGGACTATGTCCAACCCATTACCATTAACATTCCCACGAATAGAGGCACCAAGACGTTACACCAGACTAGAGACGAATGAATGCCAAGGAGCGACAACCGAGGCTTTAAATTCATGAAGTGATGGTGGAGAATGAGTGTGCCTCAGCTGGCTCAAGGTGGTGGGAGGCAAGGCCAGGTGTCCTCCCCACTGGTTGTCCACCTGTTGTATCCGTAAACACCCCATCCGGGAGCTGCTTTGCAGGTTTTAATACAATTCCTAACTTACAAAAAAAAACAAAAACTGAAATTTAAAAATTCCTAAAAATAACCCATAGCTCTTAAGTTAATCTCTAATTAAATGCTAATAAGCACTCACTGTAATAGAAACTGAAATTTAAATGTACAAATGACTCGCGGATTGTACAAATATCCGCCTGCCCAGAATAATGAAATAAATATTCTAAAATGAACATACAATAAACAATAACCAAGTTAGACCAAACAACCATTAAAAAAAATAAAAAAATTCCACCCAGAAATTCTTTCAAGTTATGAAATTGAAATTCTAAATGGAGTATAACGAAATGGAATTTTGAGAATGAACTGGCCAAGAATCACCAAACAATAAACAATATTTCAAGCTATGAAATTGAAATTATAAAAGAAGTATAACGAAGTGGAAATTTTGGAAGGAACTGATCAAGAATCACCAAACAATAAACAATAACAAAGTTAGACCAAACAACAATAAAAAAGAATAAAAAAAAATCCAACTAGACATTCTATCAATCTGTTTTGTGTACACAAGCATTTTTTTCATTCTTAAAAGCTAAAATTACTAGAAATTAGAATAAGCACGATGAAAACTGGACCTTTTCAATCTCTTTTGTGTATGCAAGCATATTTTTCATTCTTAAAAGCTAAAAATACTAGAAATTAAAATAAGCACAATGAAAATTGGACCTTTTCAATCTCTTTTGTGCAAGCAAGCATATTTTTCATTCTTAAAAGCTAAAAATACAAGAAATTAGAATAAGCACAATGAAAACTGGAACTTTTCAATCTCTTTTGTGTACACAAACATATTTTTCATTCTTAAAAGCCAAAAATACTAGAAATGAGAATAAGCACAATGGAAACTGAACCTCAGTTGCTATTAGCAAATAAAAATTTGATAATTCACTCATTCTTAAAAATTCTTAAAAATACTAAAAAAATACTAAAAAGGACTAAAAATTAGAAGAAACACAATGAAAATTGAACCTGCAACGCAAGTAGCCAACAAAAATTGGATAATTCACAATTCTGAAAAATGATCTACCATAACCTAAAACGCAAACCTGGTTTTTTCAAAAAATTAGTCCCTAGACTCGAAATGAGACCAAACAACAATAAAAAAAAATCCAACGTGACATTCTCTCAATCTTTTTTGTGTATACAGGTATATTTTTCATTCTGGAAAACTCAAAAAACTAGCAACTAGAATAAGCACCATGAAAACTGAACCTATGCTGCTATTACTTGGAAATAATGGAGATGTTATCTAGTTGTTCACTCCAGTAATAAGCGTGGGTTATAAGCGCTAGTTAGAAGAGTCAGTTCATTGTTAAGAGTCAGTTGTCTAGTTTTCTTTTGCTTTTCATGTAGCCGACTCACGAGAGTCTTTTCCTATATAAGGATGTAATCCGTCTTCATTTAATATCAAGAAGTGAGCGTAGCCTCACCGTGTTTATTTGCATGGTATATTTTAACTTGGTATCAGAGCCATGGGAGTGAGGTGCGGAGATTCAAGAGGTTCGCAGGTCTCTCCTCGGCTAGGGTGCGGGGGAATACTACTCGGCCTTCACGCACACAATTTTTGAATGTTTTGAAAAATTCCCT
The DNA here is from genome assembly GCA_000966675.3 of Picea glauca. NCBI lineage: Eukaryota > Viridiplantae > Streptophyta > Pinopsida > Pinales > Pinaceae > Picea > Picea glauca. The sequence continues at coordinate 225,300 of JZKD02S0565907.1, read as the reverse complement.
CAGGCGGAGTGAACGGGGTGCGAACTACCCGCAGCCGAAGTAAATCCCAATTTAACGCTGCGTAAGGTGAGTTTAATTATTTGTTTAGCAAATCGTAAGTTTGCATGCATGCAAATCGAGCGTGGAGTTTGAATTGGAGTTTAATTCCGTGAGTCTAATGTGAACTGAGAGGAAGAGTTTGAAAACTGCGTGAGTTTTTTTTTTTTGCTGCGTGAGTTTTTTTTGCTGCGTGAGTTTAATTGTACGCTGGTGCGTTGAGTTTAATTGAAGAGCGTGGAGTTTAATTGAGGTGCGTTGAGTTTAATTGAGGAGCGTGGAGTTTTGCATGTGGTGCATGCGTGAGGTTTGTGTGGATATATGATTAAAAATTATATGAGTGGATTTTTTTATATATGATATATGAGTGGAGTTTTTATATATAAGTTTTAATTTTATATGCAAAGCTTTGCATGGGAGTCCCACCTTGTATTGTTTTATAAAGTGAATAAAGTGCATGCATGTGAGGTGAAGTTTATTAAAAAGGCTAAGGAATTGTGAGGTGAAGTTTATTAAAAAGATTGAAGTTTATTAAAAGTTTTTTTTAAGGGGGGAGTTATAAGGTTTTTAAAAAAGTGGAGATTAAGTTGCATGCATGCATAATATAAGCTGAGAACAGAGATAGATTGAGTTGGATCGGTGGTATCCGAAGGCAAAGCACAAAACATTGCATAACCTTGGTGATTTTCTTGCAGAGACTAAATTGCAGCGATGGCGAATCCATTGGCAGAGACCTACCTCAACGAAGCCAACAAGTTAGATGGCTCAAACTTCATCAAATGGAAATTCAAAATGCAGACGCTCATGGAGGGCTATGGTGTCTGGAACATTGCGAATGGAACCGAACTGAAACCTGTTGCGGCTACAGGTGCGACAGCAGCAGGAGGTGCGACAA
>JZKD02S0565907.1:209306-222064 GCA_000966675.3 Picea glauca | reverse complement strand
GAAATAATGGAGATGTTATCTAGTTGTTAGCACCAGTAATAAGCGCGGGTTATAAGCGCCAGTTAGAAGAGTCAGTTCATTGTTAAGAGTCAGTTGTCTAGTTGTCTTTTTCTTTGCATGTAGCCGACTCATGAGATTCTTTTCCTATATAAGGATGTAATCCGTCTTCGTTTAATATCAATAAGTGAGCGTAGCCTCACCATGTTTGTTTGCGTGGTATATTTTAACTCTATTAGCAAACAAAAATTTAATAATTCACAATTCTGAAGAATGATCTACCATAACCTAAAATGCAAACCTGTTTTTTTCACAAAATTGGTCCCTAGACTCAACATTTTTGACTACCAAAGGATAGACCGGGTCGATAGAGACTCAAGTCTAAAAATTTTATACATAAAGGAATCCACTGTTACGTAGATTTCTGAGAAAATCTCTGGACTACAGAGCAAGCACAAACGAAAATTTGAACAAAAAGTTAAAATAAAGACTTCGAAAAGAATGCAGAAAACCCCAGAAAATATCGAGCCTCGGCCATAGTAAAAATCTGTTGAGGTAAAATCTGGATTTTCACTAAGGCAGCGGTCCACGCGCCTCACAATACCCCGTTGTACTTTACCATACATAGTCTCATAACTTTTCCAAGTGGCATGAGGGCAGGAAGTGGACGGTCGTATCTTCGTTGGATCCGAGGCAGCGACGCTGTTTATACTGCCCTCCTAAATGGAGATCATCTAATCTAATCTTCACAAGTTAGGAACATTTTCCATTTGCTATGTTGGTCTAAAATGTATTTTTATTTTCCAAAAATTAAATTAAATATAAAATTTATATTTAACATTACAAAAACTTTAGAGATTCAAAAAATTTAACATAGAGTCAAGTTTGTTTGACTATCAATGAATTCCTATACCTACTGAGCCCCGTATAATAAAACAAAAATATTTAACAAATAAAAATATAATTATTGAATATAATTATTGTTTTTAGTGTTCTAAGATTTTAGAGTGTTATGCATTGAATTTTTTATGTTTTGGTATTCATTAAACCCTAAGATATTGGGTTTAATATATTAAAAAGTATTTATAAAAAGTATAAACAATTGTTGTTGTTAATTTTACTTGTTATATTTATTAATTTAAAGTTTTAAACATCTAAAAAGAGGTAAGTTTATATGTATAATAATAATAATCTATTTTTAAGGTCACAACCATGGTAAAGTCTAGAAAAGTATACATACTTTTTGGATTTAAATTTTTGATTTGTTAGGAAGAAACATGTGTTCTTAACCATTAAAAACACTTAACATTTAGAATTTAACATTTAACACTTAACACTTAACATGTGTTTATATGACCTTAACATTTAGAATTTACATTTACAAGAGAGAACCATCAAATACCACTACCAAAGACTATGATCGTGGAACAATTTCATCCAATCTACACATATAACTGTAATAAATTAAATAAATCAACTATTTAATATCAATAAACAAACCAAAACCTAACTTCATATGAAAGAAACATGAAGCATACTTCATACTAAAGAAACATGAAGTATGATACATTTTTGATGAAGTAGCAAACCAGGTATCAATAAATTTATGGTTAAAGGTTGGATGAATCCTCAAAGGTTAGGATTGGAAAGTGAGAGTGAAAATTTATGGAATTTATGTGGATAGTCTTCACATGAGTCATGCTAACTTAAGGGATGGGGAAGACTCTCTAACATGGTAAAAAAAACAGAGTTTATTATGGTTAAAGGTTGGATGAATCCTCAAAGGTTGAGATTGGAAAGTGAGTGAAAATTTATGGAATTCATGTGGATAGTCTTCACATGAGTCATTTTAACTTAAGGAAGGGGGAAGACTCTCTAACATGGTAAAAAAAACCGAGTTTAAGAGAGGATACAACACACTTCAGATATCAAGCAATATTTTCATTGAACATTCAAGAATGAAACTGGCAGTGGAAGGTGGTTTGGGAACTCAAAGCACCAAATAAGACACATATCTTTCATGTGGTTAGCCATTTGGAATTGGGCATTGGCATGGGAGGTTTTTCCATAGAAGTGGAAAAGATCTGTGGATTTTCATTTGATACAGAAATGATTTTGACAAAAAAGTTCTTCCATTATGGATTTGGAAAAAAAATTGGAAAAAAAATTAGCACTTAATAGGGATAAAATTGTTTGGAGAGGAGATATTAGGGAAGAACGTCTAAAAGGTTGGATTAACAAACAAAAAACTAAATAAACTTGGCCTTGGCAAAAAAGAAATTCTCAAAATTTTTGAGAAAAAATACATTTTAATGCTTCTCACATATCATATCTATCTCCTCCACAACCTATAGATTGTTTTTCAAACAAACGAGACCTAAAAAAATAGAGGACCTAGTAATTTATAAATCCCAAGGCTGCATGGTTTTTTTTCAAAGGAGGCAAGCAAGGGACCCCATAATTTAGTAGTGCAGGTGGAAGCTTGTTCACAATGTCATGTTTAAAGTTGTTTTAGGGGAAGGGACCAATAAATATGATTGGTTCATGACTTTAATATTTATTTTAAAATGTGCATTGGAAAAAATATGTTATGGTTATCCAAATCTTTGGAGATTCCAATTTGATCTTTGGAGATTCCAATTTGATCATTAATTAGATGTCTATATCACTATGAATTGTCTATATCACTATGAGAGCTATTGTTGAACACTTGAAAGTGGTGGCAAAATCCTTTTTTCACTTATATTTTCAAAAAGTTCAATGAAAAAGAGAAATTCTCTGTCAAATGAAGCTCAACAGGTAGTTGAAAACAGTACATTGATAGTACATTTATACAGAGGAAAATCAAAGGGTTCTTACCATCTCTTCTATTAGATTTTGACTTTTATTTTGCCTTTAATTTTTTATTCATAATTAGTTTATTTTGTGGTTTCTTCCTATAATTTTTTATACGTATTTTCTTTATGACACTGGTGTACAGTTTTTTTTATATGTATTTTCTTTATAACACTATACAATTTTTTTTTTCCTAAAATAAATTATGGATCTTTAAGAAATTATTAGAAACTTTTTTTTGTTAAAAATTATAATTATTATTAATATTGTATGTAATTATACATAAAGTATTATATATTTTTATTAAATTTTGTGAACTTTTCAATGTTTCCCTATTTTGTAAATAGTAAATAATGTAAATTATAATGTAAATTTGTCAACCTTGAATATATCCAAACATTGAATATACAATTTCCAAAAATACAATTACTTAAAAATGTCAAATTTATATATATTTCACCACTAATTTTATTTAAATCCATATAATCTAATCTAATACTCGCCATGCACGCACATTGTAAAAATTATAATTATTATTAATATTGTATGTAATTATACATAAAATATTATATATTTTTATTAATTTGAAATTTTCAATGTTTCCCTATTTTGTAAATAGGGAATAATGTAAATTTGTCAACCCTAATATATTCAAACATTGAATATACAATTACCAATTTCCAAAAACACAATTACTTAAAAATACCAAATTTATATATATGTCACCACGAATTTTATTTAAATCCATATGATCTAATCTAATACTGGCCATGCACGCACATTGTAAAAATTTACAAAAAAATCTAATTACCAATTTCCAAAAATACAATTACTTAAAAATACCAAATTTATATATATGTCAACATGAATTTTATTTAAATCCATATGGGGTCAAAATGCCTAACCTACTTATTCTATTATTCTAATGAATGCATAGTTGACTACGAGGACCAAATTTCATAAGGACACTTCTTTCTTATGGCATTAAATTTGGAAGTATATCAAATATACCTAAATATGTTAGTTAGTAACTATGCAAATCCATTAAAGATTAACATATATCTATATGATCTAATCTAATACTGGCCATGCACGCACATTGTAAAAATTTACCAAAAAACAAAAAACAAAAGATGTATGGCCATAGTCTTGAAGCATTGCAAAAAAAAATTAAAAATTTAAACAAGATAATTAAAAATATTATTATTTAAAGTACATAATCACAATGTCCATGTTATTTGAAAAACTATAGTTAGATCAGAACATGTTTATTACTGATTACCTTGTTGCCACCCTCGAAGAGAAGATTTTCATTGATTAATATGTCCTCTCTAAAGAAGGATTGGACTAACATATATTCTGAATTCTTGTAATAAATTCTCAAATTCTTGAGCTAGTGGCCACTCAACATAGTTGGGCTCATTTCAAACATTAACAAATTTCAAACCCTAACTCGAAACGCCCAGCCACCAGCCATGATATATTAAACCCACCATTTCATTCCGCTCATCTCAAACATTAACAAATTTCAAACCCTAATAAAAAATGCCTGACCAATGCTTCACTCCCATTGATTTCAAAAATATCAAGCCCTAACCCGAAATGCATTATCACTACTTCACTCCTATTGATCTCAAACATTAATAAATTGCTCCCAAAGCAAGGGAAAGGAAACATTGATGTAAATTGGGGTGGTTACATAGAATTTTTTTTGGATGGAAAATGAATACTTCACAAGGTTTATATTCATCCCACATCTCGCAAAATATTTTTAACTATCATGTAACTCCAAAGTTAAATTGCCCATGTGCATACCCACTTGCAATAATCACATATATGTGACTGACATTTTCCAAAGAAATATGAAGAGGACGAAGTGACATGTAAAAATATTAAAGTTACATTTTGTATTAATTCAACCAACAAGATACAGTCTATAATCTCATTAACCTATGTATTGTTCTTTAGGTGTGTAATACCCCTAGGCCCAACCCTAGTTGTAAATGTAACTGCAATTTACATATACGCTAGTGAATTGAAGGACCAAGATCTTTGGTTTGGTTCTACGCACATTGAGTCAATGCGCATGAATCTCACATCTAAGGAGTGCACACAATTTTAAAAAATATATAGCACGGATTTTAATGTATATAGCACATACTTGTGTAAGTGCACGGGGATGGCCCACTAAAAGAAGAATGCACACATCCTAGAAGTTTCATGCGCACCGGTTTAGTGCGCGATCTATGTTCTTGAGGCTGGAGAGCCCGGATGCAAAATGATCGATACCTCTATAATGAGAATGTAAATGTTTTATAGGTTGGTGAGTCAGGTTGTTATAGACCATAAGGCTTATGTGATTATTAGGAGAGAGAGCCTAGATACTAAAAGTCAGCATGCCTATTTTGTAAATTGTAAATCGTACTCATATTATTAATCAAGTACACCACTAGTGAAGATCGAACACACAAAAGAGATGGGGGGCTAAACTCCACTAGAAAAGGGAAAGGGGGGATAAGAGTCTAGAAAGGGGATAATATAGGGGGGCCTAATCCCAATGGAATATTATATTAGTATTCCTTAAAGCTAAAGTAATGAATATGAATATATCCTAATTTATAAAGTAGGGAGAAAAGAGTCCCTTGGGTGTCAAGTGTCTTAAAAGACACATGCAACTATGAATCGTACCTTACAATACTAGAATGCAATAAGAAACTCTACTGGTATTGGTTAGCTCAAGAGTTGGATTGAAGAATCGAGTTGTCGGGCCCGTAGGAGTGAAGAAGCGGGTTGTCAAGCCCGTGAGGAGTTTTTCTAGGCAAGAAACTACTCATAAATGTTTCGTGGTGCGTTGGGCAATAGCTACAAGGATTTCAGACTTCTTGTCTGGCCTATTGCTAAAGCCCCAGAAGGGAAGTGGGACAACTAAAGGTTTGTTGAGCCGAGAAGGGGCACACTTTGTGGGGTGGGACAGGCATGTGAGGAATGAGAGACTGTAGGCTAGTCACAGCAGTTGGACACCTTGGACTGAGTAATTATGTTTCTTATCAGACCTTATACCGACTTAGTATTCCCTTTTCCCTGGTAGAGTTTAGCTCCAACGCGGGGGTGACCCACTATTGAGGTTATGAGCAGTGTGGTCTATGGCTAGGAGGAACGTGGCAGGTATGCATGCAGTTGGTGTTTACTCATGAGATAAGTGTCTTTCATGTGCTTATTTCAATCAATGTGTGTGTGAAATTATGAATTTCTGTCATGGAATCTCTGTTATTAAATTCTATATATGAATTGTTAATGTTGCATGCATGTTTTTATTATTTGCGCTAACTCTGTTCATATGCAACATTTATTATTTAATTTAATGAACTATCATAATTCGTAATTCCGTCGTGCCAAGGCCCATCTCAACCTCGGCACTGGGAATGTTACCAATTTTGTTGAATCCCCGATAACAGGGAAAATTGGTATCAAAGTTATGTCAGAGTGTATTATGGAGTAGTGTGGCCCAGCCTGGGTGGTTGGGAACGTTACAAGGTGGTGGAGATATTAATTTATAACCATCATATAAAGAGCACAATCAACCAATACTTATTGATGTGATCGTGCACAATCAACCAATTGTTATTGATGTTAAAATATTAAAGTTACATACCCATGATATCTCAAACCCACCACTTCATTATGCTCATCTCAAACATTAACATATTTCTAACCCTAACCCAAAATTCCCGACCACCACCCATTATATCTCAAACCCACCATTTCATTCTACTCATCTCAAACATTAACAAATTTAAAACCCTAACCCGAAACTCCTAGCCATCGCTTCACACTCATTGATCTCAAAAATTTCAAACACTAACCCAAAATTTCCAACCATCGCTTCACTCCCATTGATCTCAAACATTAATAAATTAAAACTAGCATACCCCTGAAGTAGGGGAAAGGAAACACGAAAGTTAATTGGGGTGGTTATGTTGTTTAAAAACCATAGAATTTTGTCTTTGGATGGAAAATGAATACTTCACAAGGTCTATCTTCATCCCACATCTCCCAAAATATTTTCAATGATCCCACCACTATAGAAAATTACGAAAAACTATTGGCAATTTAAAAGATTAATTGATTAGTAATATTGGAGAACAAAAGGAAATGAGGAGATATATGCCATTTGGGAGTAGGATTTCATTATATCTGGAAAAAAATAATGTTTTGTGGAAGACAAAAGGGAATGAAGAGATCTATTCCATTTAGGAGTAGAACTCCTTTGTATTTGGGAAAAAATAATGTTAGTATGAATACATTGTCTAACTAATCTATGAATTGGATTCATATAATTTATATTGGTAAATAATTTATATCTGTAGTGTGGGTTTTCAATGAAAGATTCAATGGTAAATTAAACTCATGAAGCATTTCCTACCCATTCTCACATGTATTACTTTGCTAAATCTCAATAGCAGCAACTATTTAGAGTACTTGACAATATCCATGTGGATTGTTGTTGCATTGTCTAGAGTTCAATACTTGTCATCTTGTATCTAGTCTCAAAGTTAGAATGAATGACATCGATCATATTCATTGTAAAACCCAAGCTATGAATGGTTAGCTTCTTGAGGTAATGGATTGAGCCCTCAAATCACAAGATCACAATGAACAAAGAGAGGCCTTAAACCAAGAATGATATCATTTTGTGACTATCACATCGTCACATGCATATTGGGTTAAGAGTGTTCATTAATATTTAATGTCAATGTACAACATTCTATTGTCAATGGAAAATTCAAAGACAAAACAGCTTTGGGCCATAACATAAAAATTCCATCATATTTTTCGAAAATGGAAAAATAAACAATAGAGTTCCAACCTTATTTGTTATTTCATAATTAATTATAAAAGCATTGCCCTCGCATGGGTTTTCTAATCTATGATGCTTCGACAAAATGTTGTCCATAGTTAATCCATTGCAAAGCGATACAAAATACCAATGGTGAACGTGTTGTAGCTAAATACCAATCGGTGAGGCAATGAGCACCAATTCTCACGTGGAGACCAAATGATCCCATCCAATCACGACTAGATTCCATCATAGACTCCCGACATTTATTATTCAAAGGATTAACACATTAGTGGAACCGTTGTAGCCACGTATCCAAAACAAAACAATTGGAAAGGTGGAAAAAATCTCAACCAACCATTCACCATGAGAAAACGCTGAGAAGTCCTCTAGCCCATGTATGTTTTTAATGACTCCTACCTTGATCCAGATTATTTTTGACGCAAAATGAGAGCGGAGATATAATAAAGAAATGTACAGAGATATCTTGGATATCTAGTAATATAAAAATATATATATCATAGATACAACCATAAACAAAGAAATTCAGTAATGCACAATTTCTATTAATGAACGAAATGAACAAAGATTGTAAAGATACAGAGTGAAAGACTCGCTAGAATGGTTACAACTTATCTCTGAGAAGAGATGTGATGGCTACTCGCATTCACAAGAAAATGATTGTTACAATGAAGCTTTAAAGGCCTTCTTAACATAAGGAAAATCTAAAACCCTAACCTTGGAAGACGAAAATCCAAAAGGTTTGTGGGCCCCAATGGGGGTAGTTGATACGCCAACTTCCTAGGGGTGTAACTTTTGCATACAATGTTTGTTTGGGGTGCTAGATACACCGTTGGAAAGGTCTAACCGAGGAGAAAAATTTTCAACTGACCCAAGCCAATGCCTCTGGAAGTTACCTGGGCCCCAAATCCCAAAAAAGCAGATCATTTGGGCCTCAAAACGGCCTCGTAAGTTTGGAACCCAAAAAACTGTTGAAAAACTGGCAAGGTGGAAAACTGTTTTTCGAGCCAGTGGAATAGGTGGGTGGTCACTGAGATCCACCTAGATCAATCCTCCCTCCTTAGGATGAAATGGTCTCCATTGCGTTGAGATCCTGGAGAAGAGGGTGAAGCGTTTGATGAATCTAAATCTTAGTGAGTTGTTTTCCTTGCTGGAGAAGTTGCATTGCTTATCTTGTTGAAGACTGTCACGAACATGTGGCTTGTGGGGTTGGACCTTTTCAACTAGTCAAGATACCTGAGATGACTTTGTGAAGAAGAAACCTTTGATATTTGTTGCAATCTTTTTGACTTTTTTATGTTGGATAGAAGGTGCTTAGACCGATGTTGCAGTGGTTGTAGTGTCCTTCTATTCACCATTTGAACAAATTGTGAAGAATCTAAATTTTGCAGTATGATATACTACCTTGCAGCATTGTTTAGGTGGGATAGTAGTTGGAACTACCTCTGGTATCCTGTTGAGATGACTCCCCTAGAGTAACAATGAAACTACGAGGTCTAGACTCATAAATAACATTGCGCTTCCACATATATTATTGGCCCAACGAAACATCACATACATACACTGGGGAAACATCACATAATACCTCATCCTTGAAGGGATGGTGTCGTATGACAATAGACATTGTTGGATGAAACAAATATTGTGTCCTTGGCGAAGCCACATAATGTTGTATGGCTACAGGTGTGGTTTTTTCGACAATCCCAACTGTTTGACTACCTCTGTTGAGATGAGGTTCTTCTGGCTTCCGCTATTAACAATAAAATGCATTAGGGTCCCCTTCACCCACATCTGTGAATGAAAAAAGTGCTCCCCCTTTTCACGATCTATTGGCTCTTCTATTTGAATTATTGCGGTCGACACAATAACATTGAGGTCTACGTCGATGGTCTATATTCTACCAATTTTTTTCTGAATCATGGTTCATCTCCTTGTCTTTGATCTCAGCCACCAATGATTGTTTTGAGCGACATTCATATATGTTGTTCCAGGTGATTTTATGGAAATCACACCATTTTCCAGTGTCCTTCTTCGTCTTTCCATTACCCTTTTTTTCCTGTGGCGTGGACTGGTTTTATGAACGCTGGTTGTTAGAGCCATCTTTGCAAACCTGGACTTCTTCTTGTTCTGGTGTTTAAATTTCTTTTCAATTTTAACAGCATATCAATAAGCAACACCCAGTGATGAAATGTCCAAAAAATCCATTTCAATTTGGTTGTATCTGTGTAGAGCCCCACGGTATTTCAGAACCAGATGTCGCTCGGTGTCTTTGATACCCATCTTGGTGCGCAAAGTGGGGAAATTATTGGTGAACTCCAACACTGCTTAGCCCCTCTCTTGTCGTAGTGTGGTCCATCTCACGTACTGGTTGTCATAGTTGCCAACAGGGTAATATTGTTCCTTGACTGCATCCACAAAAAAATCTCAATTAGGTTCGGTCCCATATATTCCAGACTCCTCTGTGGAACTTTGCTTCCAATAAGTTTCCCATCAATGTTTGACATGGGGTAGAGCCTTAAGGACTGTGAAGGTGATATTTTCCCTATCGGAGAAATTATGAACAAACAAATAACATTCTAGCTGATTTAACCATTTTTTCTACGGCATATGCATCTATCTGTCCTTCAAATATGGGAATTTCAAAATTAACTTGTACCTTGAAAGGCGAGGTACCTCCAAAGTGGTTGTTTGATGAAGACGTGCATGTTGTTATCGACAGGCATTGAAGGATGTGGGAAAAATTCTCCATCAGTGCATCCCTTTGTCGCATGAGAGCTTTCTCAAGCAACAGATTAATAGAATCTTTTGTTCCATCGTTTTTCTTTTCTTCCAACATGGATGGTTTCTTGGACGTGTGAGAGCGATTTTCCTTGAAAGAAACAAGTTCAATACCCAACTTGCTATACTCGAACCTCGTCGGGGATGTTATCCCATATCCTAGGGATAACTAAGGATATCATGTCTCGAGGACCATAGGTCCTAGACATGGAGCGTCGAGAGCCAGGCAACTTGAGATTGGCCTCGGAGAGCCCATCGTTTCTTCAATGCATTGCGTCTATCAGTAACAGCAACGCCCATCCCACTAGCCTGGTCTTGAAGTAGCAGTGGGTCTTTCTCCATGAGGTAATGAGTCCAGGTATCATGGTATGTCTCACTCTGATTTTCGAAGCATTTGAATATGTGGCACTGAACTCTCATTCATTTCAGAACGTATGCTTGGAAATTATGATCTTTAACTTGTTCATACCCGAGGTGGTGAAAAATAGCCCTAGTAAGTTGGTTTCCCTTTAGGATGAGTTGCCACTGGGTGGATCTATGAAAGGTCATCATTCATTCCTTCCATACTTACCACTTTTCATCATTGTTGCTCTCATTTTCCCCTACCTTGGTTCGAGCATTCGGTTTTCAACACTAGTAAGGGTTGTACCTTTCCTTGTGGGAATAAGGGGCTAAAGGCCAAGAGGATAAAAGTAGATGGCAAGAGTTAAAAGCCAAAATGAAACCCTTGAGATGCTTCACCTAGGGATTCCCGAGAAAACAATAAAAGACTTCTTAGTAAGAAAAGGGGACCTGTGAGATAAAACAAAACTCAAGGTACTAGTTGGTGGATGGGAGGTCTCATCATGAGCTGGCCTATTAGGTCCATGGTCATATAGTGGTATGGCACTACAATCTATCTGGTCACCAAAACAGGGTAGTGGCTCTTGGTGGCATAGCCAAGGGAAAGGGGGTCTCATCATGATCCAACGTTCTCATTTCTGTGAAATGCTTGTGGGTAACACTATCACCTCTAGTGACCATGCCAGGACAGTGTCCCCCAACTTTTCCCTTGAAAAGAAAAAGACCAAAAAACAATAAGGCTAAGAATAAAAGGCATTGAATGGTCTAGGAAACAAAGGCATCCATGATAAGGTGCAACTCACCCTCTACAAAGGAACCCACAGAGAAGACCTACATTTCCATGTTATCATTACACCCTCTGCCCAAATACTCCTCCTACACCATTTCACACACTTGCATGACCTATATTGGATCTCACCAGGGAAACACCCCAAACTTGAGGAGGATTAGCCCAATAGGACATCCTGAGACCCTCTCCAAACCTGACTTGTTAAACCACATAACGTCTTTGAGCATTTGTCTGGGTAAAGGGGGGTTTGATGCTCATGTTCGGGTAATTTGATTATTGGATGTGATTGACATTGTTAGAGGGGTTTGATGCACATGTTTGAGTAATTTGATTATTGGATATGATTGACATTTCTAGGGGGGTTTGATGCACATGTTTGGGTAATTTGATTATTGGATGTGATTGACATTGCTCTGATCCCTGTGACTTATGAGCCCATGGAGGTCCTACTTGTTGTTGCAGGACTTTTCCCGGTGGACAGGTACATATGGGGAGATGATTAGCTAGAACCTCCATGGGGTTGAAATCCCATAGATGGATGATGTGACAACAGGGGAAGATAGATGTTAAAGACTTGCACTAGGAAGAAAGGACTTTTTACCAGAGACACTTTCGAAGACCTAGAACTAGGGGGATCTTTCTCTCCCACCTGAATGTTGGCCTTCAGAGGCCCATGACGTCACCTTTGTGGCCCTAGACGTCACCCAACGTCACAATTAGCATTATGGAGACAGTTGTGTGCTAATTGACACGTGTGGCGTCATCCAGGGGCTTGGCAGGCCTAAGATTTTGCAGATGAGGCCCAACGTTCCACCTAGGAGGCTCAACATCACCCTAGAAAGTAATGACATCACCTCTAAAAGTGATTTTAGGGTTTAATTAAAGACATTTATGTAAGAACTGGATTTTTGATGTAATTTGGCCATGTCGGGCTTTTGATGACCTAATTGTAATTAAAGGTCATAATTACTGTATAAATAGAGAGAGAAAACTCTCATTTTATCATCATTCACTCATCACACAAGTGATGGTTTGAAATTCGTCCCTCTTTAAGGGTTATTGGCTTAAATTTAGTGGTGCACACTTCTTGGAGGAGGCAAATCTTGGTGTATTTTGGCAAATTTTCATGTGGAGGATATTCAACTAGGGTTTATGCTT
>JZKD02S0565907.1:106206-123037 GCA_000966675.3 Picea glauca | reverse complement strand
AGTAAATGTTGGGGATTTTCGTGCTTTACATGTTTCTCGCGCGTAAAAACAGGTTTGCGAAGTTCTCTAAGTGACTTCGGGCCGAAAAACGCGGGGTATACCACTTCTTTAGCTTTGATTTGGTTGGATCAGACTATTCGAGCACGCGACCTACAAAGTCATGACTCCAAACTCTGTTCTATATCGATTGTAGTCCCTCTAATGGAAGAATCAAGATATATGAGTGTACTCAAGAGCCAAAAAAAAAAATTGAAGTTCAACTTCTCATGTGACCGCGAGCTTAAGACCAGGTGCTTCGAGACTTTGGGCTTCTGGTGTTTCGACATGTGAAGGCCTCAGTTCCTCCGAATTGCTACAAAAATCAACGGTCCTCGTTGATGTGAGATCAATGACTCATAATTACATCGGGAGTTAGGGCTTCAGAGCCTTCCACCGCTCTTAATCGCAAAACTCGCGAAGTGCCAAAGCGACGAACTATTCAAACATGTAGTAGATCCAACGGTCTTCATATCTCTGCAAACCGATAACCAAGATTTACTTCGGAACTCCGCCTTTCGACTTTGGAACTTCGACATTCGAGAGTTTTCGTCTGTTGACTCGCGTTAACCTTCGAAGTGTCGAATCTCCGAAGTGCGAGATTAGCCTCCACATGCCTCGTGATTGGACGGTTGAGATTTACTTTGGAATCCCAGGCTTTGGGAGTTCCGAGATGCACAACACCGCAAACCTTCGAATTGTTAGATCTCTCGACAAGTGTCCTTAACCTTCAATGGTTTAGATTGACTTCGGGCTCTGGCCAGTTCTCGCTTCAATGCTTCACTTCGCAAAATCTTCTGGAGTGCTAAGCCTCCAAAGTGAGAGATCTGGTGCCACGTTATTCTTTGATGGATGGTCCAGATGAATTTCGGGTTTCGGGCCTTCGAGAGTTCTTGCTTCACGTTTGGCTATCCTTCGAAGTGGAGGATCTCCTGCCACGTGTAGTCTGTGATCAATGGCCTGGATTTACTCCGACTCTTCGGAGCTTCGTGAGTTCTTGACTTAGCAGACCTTCGTTCTTCCGGAGTGTTGATGTTCTGAACTTCTGAAATGACATTGCGTGTCCACTGAAACTAATGGCTAAGATTTACTTCGGGCAACTAGCCCTTTAGTGACTGCGATTCCTTCAGACTCCTTACACCTCCGAAGTGCTCTAGCTCCAAAGTGTGGGATCGCGTGATGCGTGTCCCTTTTGGCTCCAACGGTTCAGATCTACTTCACGCCTTCAGGGCTTTGATAAATTCCTTCTGTTATTCCTCCCGAACAATGAACCAGTGAAGCATTGATTGGATGCCACGTGTCCTCCAATCTGATGGACATGATTTGTTTTGGACTTCGAAACTTCGCAATATTTCAACTCCTTTGCAATCTTTGCACGAAATCACCGAATACGCGAAGTTCCGAAGAACTTTGGCGGTTAAACCTTGCACATGTTTTCTTGATCTGACGACTACTCTTCCTCTCGTCCAGATCTAACGGTTTAGAACTATTCACCTCTTCTGCATGCTCCTCGTGCTTTCTGAGCTTGATTTAATGGCTCAGATCTGTTCACGTGATTGATCTTATGGCTTTTGTAGCTTCTCTTTTGCTGCTTCTACAACTTCCTTCTAAAGAAGGGATTCCATTATTCGTTAAACGCTTCATCCTTCTGCAAGGTTGGTTCTTCGCGATGTGTTGTCTCCAACGATCTTTTGAGCAGACTACTCTCCAAGCTCTGTGAAGAGTCTTACCTCCGACGCTTCGACGATCTTGTCTGTGATACAACATATACTATGTGCTCTTCCTCCTAGGATTGGGCTGCTCTCTAGGCTATGTGAAGAGGCTTACATCTTAAGATTTGATACCATGACAAAATAAGAAGTAAAGAAGATAATACAGAGAAGATAGATTAGGAACAAGAATGTGTAGAGCACATTCGTATTAGATGAAATGATGAAACCTTATAAGTGAGAAACATTACAACTGAATCAAGAAACAAAACAAGAAATCCTAACGACTAATACAGCGAGCCAGAACAACTGGTAGTGTACAGTCACATAATGTTGAGGTTACAGTTATAACTAAAATAACATAGACATAACACTCATAGCACAAGTTTGTGTGGACTACTACCCTAGTGAAAACCCAGATTTTTTCTTAACAGATTTTTACCATGGTAGAGGCCCGTTGTTCTAAAATTTGTTTAAATTTGGTGAAGGTTGGATAACGGGTTTTGCATATGGAGATAAATTTTTAGCTCCCAACAAATTCATTGATAGTTGAAACCCTCGTCCATATACATTACATGCTTTGAATTTGGTCTTCGTTTGCACACATTTGTCTTTAGATTGTCTTCAATCAAACTTTGTGTGCTGTCCAATGGAGGTGGGTTTTTTTTCTGGGTCAAGGTTTTGCAAAATTTGGGGTTTTTATTTTTATTTTTTGGAGTATTTTATTTTTTTATTAGTTATGGGCTTTCAGTTATGCTTCTCTCTATTCCAACGATTTGCTTTGAAATCCACTAAATTGTATATTCCTTTATGTATAAAAGTTTCATATTTGGATCTCTATCAGCCCCGGTCTTCTACCTTACTAGTTAAATGGAAAATTTTGAGGACTAATTTTGTGAAAAAAACAGGTTTTCATTTTAGATTATTGTATATTATTCTTTAGAATTGTGAATTATCAAATTTTTGTTTGTTAATAGCAGCACAAATTCACCTGGTAATTATTCTACTTTCTAGTTTTATCTTCATTTTTTAAGACCTTATCATAGTAAGAATGAAAAATATGTTTTTGTAGACAAAAAAGAGATTTGTTGGAGTAATCCTCCTTGTTATTAACTTTCTTTGTCTTTCTGTCTGCCAACTGTTCAATTTAGTAGAAGTTAGACTTTAATTGTCATTGTGTTCAGTTTCAATTTATTCTAATTGGTTTAGAGATCTGTTGGATCCTTTGTAATCTATGTATTCTATTTAATAGTGAGATGGGTATTGAAACCCCAAGGTTCTTCTGCATATTTGTTTTCATTTATTGTTTGTATTCTGCCTCTTTGAACTTTGTCATGGTATCAGAGCACACTATGTAAGCCTCTTCACAGAGTGGAGAGCAGTCCAATTGATCCAAGTAGTGGAGACTAATGAGGCTAGTGACTACAGATCACAGAGAATTCCTTTTGCGTTCGTTTGAGATCTGCAAGAGATTGTTTGGAGCATGAGAAAGGAACTTGCGTGATTGAGTTAGGGTCCCTCGTATGATCGATGATGTATTTTAAAAGAATCACAAGCGTCGTTTTTTGGGTAGCACAAGCAAAATTCTATTAGATTGGCAAAAAAAAAAATTGTTTGTTTGTTGCAAAGTGAAGTTCGATCTTCGATCTCCCGGTAACCCTAGTGGGACTAGCAAAATTCTATTGGATCGACAAAACTTTTTGTTTGTTTCTTCGTTTCAAAGTGAAGCCCAATTTTCGATTTCCCGATGGGATCAACAAAATTAAATTAGATTGGTTGGCCCTGGTGGGGGACCAACAAAGCAAAGGGATTGATCCTCCAATCTCAGCGAAGGAGTGAGGACACGTGTATATTTTTTTGTTTGGTGTATTTTGTGTTCGGTATGTAAAAAGGGTGTGTTTTCATAGTTTAATCCATCAATTCGAGAAGGTGATGCTTCTTGTGCCCTTCGATATTAGTTTCATGTCTGAGGAGAGCGTTGGATCTGGCGAATTGAGCATGGCAATGTGAGACCCTATGCAAGAGTCGTCCCATAGACCGAAAAATAGTCGTCAGCACACAACACATTGATAGTCAGAATTAGTCTCGTAGATCTCATCGAGGATCTTCCCAATTTCATGGGTGGTTTTCTAAGAACTAGGAGGGGACATGACTATCTCTTTGTGGTGGTGGATAGGTTTAGTAGGATGTTCCTTCTCATGCCTTTTAAAAAGACCAGCAGGGGGCAAAGATGAAACAAACATGTTCTTTGAAAATTTCTAGGTGCACTTTGGGATATTAAGGGGTTTGATCTAAAATAGAGATGGTAGATTTCTTAATGCCTTTTCGACTAAACTTTGGGAGAGGATAGACACCAATTTGAAGAGATCCACAACTTTCCATCCATAGACATATCAAAGGACATGAAACAAAAATTCCATCTAGGACCAGATTAAAGAGATCAACAATTTTTCGTCCACAGACATAAGTAGTGAACATAAGATTGGTTCAAATTTTGAGGGGTTACAATCAGAAGCATCTAAGGACCTCAAACAAAAATATTATTTACATTCAACGGTGGTGTCTAATGACACTGTTACAACACTAGTAGAGCTCATCGTGATCAAAACATCATAGATCATATTGCACATCTCGATCTGCATTATCTACATGTGTATTAATGATCCATTGGGTCTGTTATTTATAGTGCTTCAAGATTTAACCACTTTTATTTTAATCGAGATGATCTTGTGTACATATAACTATCAATTATTAGAGTTGACTCCATCTAATCTGCATTGTCTAGTCAGCTTGACAAGAATTCTCGACTTAACTGTACATGCATCTAATTCGTAGTCGATTGTTGGGTTGGTCAATCCACCACTCGACTATCTTTGACAAGTGGTCGACTATTGTCGACTAATGTAGAGTTTTGGATGATTTCCAGACTGACTGTTTCGAGATGTAGGTTGACCACTCGACCGATTGAATCCAGAAAAAGTGTGATGAACCATCAATGCTTGATGTTCCAACAAAGTCATAAACATGATCTAGAGGAAAACAATGGTCTTATGTTGTAATTGAAACTTCTCAATTTTAAGCACCATGAACAACACTTAAAACCATGACACAAGCCCTCTCTACTGATTCTTTCGCACGTGAGTTGATAATGGGTGTCATTGAAAGGTCTTGGGTTCTTACACAAAATCAAGAAAGGAAACAAGAGCCTTTATCCCTAAACCTTACTTTTCATGCTCATGCACCATGGATGATTCCTCAAACCATCACATATGACGTCTTATGGCATCAATCACCTCAAAG
This sequence comes from Picea glauca, assembly GCA_000966675.3. Classification (NCBI taxonomy): domain Eukaryota; kingdom Viridiplantae; phylum Streptophyta; class Pinopsida; order Pinales; family Pinaceae; genus Picea; species Picea glauca. The sequence continues at coordinate 117,992 of JZKD02S0565907.1, read as the reverse complement.
TGGTATATGGGCATTATGACTAGGCTAGTTGTGGACGAAGAATGGGTCTTGAGGTTTAGTGTTGCTTAGGGGAGGGAAATAAAGGCCTTATGCCCTAAATTAAGCTTCTTAGGCTCAATCACCATGAAAAACACCTGCAACCCACAAAACATGCCCTATTTTGAGAACATATTGACTATGAATGAAAACAATGGTCTTATGTTGTAATTGAACCTTCTCGATTTTAAGCACCATGAACAACACATAAAATCATGACACAAGCCCTCTCATGTGAGTTGATAATGGGTGTCATTGAAAGGTCTTGGGTTCTTACACATAATGAAGAAAGGAAACAAGAGCCTTTATCCCTAAACCTTACTTTTCATGCTCATGCACCATGGATGATTCCTCAAACCACCACATATGACGTCTTATGGCATCAATCACCTCAATGTGGTATATGGGCATTATGACTAGCTTAGTTGTGGACCAAGAATGGGTCTTGAGGTTTAGTGTTGCTTAGGGGAGGGAAATAAAGGAAGCTTCTTAGGCTCAATCACCATGAAAAACACCCACAACCCACAAAACATGCCCTCTTTTGAGAATATATTGACTATGAATGGTTTAGCAGGAGACATTATGATGTTTTCAACAAGATTGATAGGTCTTTGGTTCTTGACATTTCTTAGGGAATGATAGCAGGGGCCTTAGGCATTTAGCAAAGCTTCTTTGGCTCAAGCATCAAGAAATTTTCATTGAAACACTACATAGGACCTTTGTATTAGATATTTGGCCTCTAAATGGGATATGGCCTTCATTATATCATTTTGGGGAACAAGGATTTTATATTGAAACTTTCCCCAAAAGATTTTATTTGAAACATATCAAGGTGAGAGGTCTTTCTTGGTTATTATTTTATGTAAAAGTAATGTGCGCATGCTTTTGTAAGAAAAACATGTGTTCTTTATAACTAAAATGTGTACATGGTTTTGTAACGTGTGCGCATTCCCATGAACTTAAACAAAAAAGGCATGATTGTCTCTTTTCCTATGTGTTTTAGATGAGTTGGTTTCTTTATTTTTGGCTTCAAAGTGACGAACTTTGTGGTTCATGCTACATAAAGAAAAAAAATCATTTTTCCAACTTACTATTACCATCTTCATTTTCAAAAAGGTTTTAAGTATGATCCACACACATACACAAAGAAAAAACTATTGTCTTCTATTTTATTTGTATTTCTATCATAATTCCAAAATGCTTTAGTCTTTTGTTTCTATTATAACTTTTTATTATCCCGACCATCTCAGAAACGTAACGTAGTCCGAGAAACAAATTATATGGTGCAAAAGTACAAACAAAGACCTACAGATAAAAAAAGAAAAAAAGAAGAAGATTGATTATGCTAAGACCTTCAAACTTGGTCTCACACACATAAAGAAAAAACTATTGTCTTTTATTTTATTTGTATTTTTATCATAATTCGAAAATGATTTAGTCTTTTGTTTCTATTATAACTTTTTATTATCTCGACCATCTTGGAAACATCTAGGAAACAAATTATATGGAGCAAGAGTACAAATGAAGACCTACACAAAAAAAAGGCAAAAAGGAAAAATAAGAAAAAAAGGGAAAAAAGAAGAAGATTGATTACCTTAAGACCCTCAACCTTGGCCTCAACTCTTGAGATTGATTATCTCTCCCCTATACTGTGCTTTTCAAAGAAAGTCAGTTGTGTACAACTTCAAATATATGCCTAAGATAAAGCCTAAAATAATTATATATAAGAAAATTACATGTGTGTAAGTTGTGTGTGGGGTCTTCTAAGTAATCTATATATAAATAAATTAGTATTTAGAAGAGAGAGAGGTCTCTCTTTGCTCATAATATTTTTTATTATTCATTTTAATGATCCTATTGACCGTCATAAAGTTTTTAAAGAGACTTCTTGGTTTTGGGGAAGCATGGGAATTTTTATAACCCCTTGGTTCCCAAATTTTGGTCCTAACTCTATGTTAGTTTCTAGAATGTTGGTTTGGGTTTGTCTTCCCAATTCGCCATTAAATTTCTGGTATCTATTAGTTTTTGAGTATATTGGGAATATATGTAGTTTCCCATGTAGGGAAGTTATGTTTTAATGTGTTTTCATTTTGATCAAATGGAATGTACAACAATAGTTTTTCTCTACAAAAGTTTTCATGGTTGATGTGTTTGTTGTATTTGACAATGCGTATTACATTTGGTTTTTTTTCTTTTTGATATGGGTTACCAGTTTTTTTGTAATGTGATACAAACTCTGCAAAGCAGATATTTTGAATAAGAGGTGGACGCTGGAGGTAGTAATCAATAATAGAGAAACATATCACGTCCTATGAATTATCAGGATTTTTTTTAGCAAATATGGTGGTTTTTGCACGAATGTGAGTTTGTCAAGTGGAGATGTGTTTATGAAGACACATTTCCTTGAACTACAGTTAAGAGGCAAGGAAAGTGCAATGTAGACTGCTTGTGGAACAAACATTTGTTGAAGATTAAGTAATGTATTTCCAAGTGTACGTATCATTTGCATAGCATCAATTTGACTTTTTTCATGTTCTCTGAATGCACTTGTCATAGATTTGTCAACCTTTGTCATGTACAAGGTACAATATGATGCTGCAACATATGCATTGAGGACATACTGTGAATTTGTATTTGCATTCCACATAATTCGCATGTCCTTGGAGAAACCGTCGTTCCAAATATGTGAAAGTTTTCGTATAAGAAAAATTGTTGGTTGTTTAAGTCTAGATTGTATCAGTCTGATGTACTCATATTCGATTAGATTTAGTTCTACCAAGAAGTCTTCAAAACTCATTTATTCATCGAAGTCTCATTTTTCTAGAAATGCGAACAAAGATTTTGATTCCTCAATGAGAACATTGTTCTTTAAACTAATTGGTTCTATGATTCTTGTTGTTCTCATTGGTGACGCATGGAAGTTGTATATGCAATGTGAATTCTTTCATTTTTTATAGCTTCTTGTATGGTAATGTCTATGAACTTTGGCAAGTTCTAGATGCAAATGGTCTGTGTTGCACGTTATGTATCTATCCAGAAACTGCTTGATTTGTGATTTGTTGTCATTTCCATAGACCAGTTCACCCTCTATCCATAACAATGTGTGGTCTTGCTCACTCCCTCTATTTTGGAACTTAGTCTCAAAATAGTAGTTCGATATTTTTTTGAAGAACGTTTAATCATGAAATATAAGTTTCTTCGAAGTATTTACTTTATGTCTATAGTAACGAGTACATGTCACTGGGTCTTTTCTTATGAGGTAGTCAATGTCATCATTTTCCAATGTATCAGTTTGTTTTTTCCTTTTCTTGTTCCTATATAATGTAGACACCGTAGTCACCAACAGACCCCAGTGATGCTCTGCACTTGTAAATGTGATGAAAAAAGTTGGGGGTCCCAATTGTCAAATCATTGCAAATATAGTTTTCTTGTTTTGTTGCAAGTAGTTAGGAGAGATGCCAATGTTTTTGAAATCTATTTATCCAATATCAAATTTTAGTATTTTTTCTAGGTTTGCTTTATACTTGGCATCTTTGCCCAATAACTTTCTAACTTATAGATGTCATTTTCTTATTTGCACCCACATGCAAGAGAGCACTTTCTCAATTATTATGCGCATTGTTTTGAAAAGCAAATTTGTTATGTGACAGGAGAAGTCACTGCTTGAATGTAGTAGTTCCCATCGAACTATTTTTTGGTAGCTAAATCATTCTGTGATGTCATTGGCACATGGATCTCCATAGAACAATGTTGGGAAGTTCATTTCATCAATAAATTTGTCTTTGAATATTCCAAGTGGATGTTGCCCTTCAACATGTGCAATTTCGACAATCTTGTCTTGCAAGTCATGAATTCGTGTTAAGGCCCTAACCCTTCACGTAGGTAGAACAATATATTTCGATGTAATAAAGGTCAATATTAATAAGGCCTTGCAATAAGGTAGAATAAGTCGAATGTAAGAAAACCTAATAGAAGCTTCTACTTCTAGAAGGATCTTCCTCTAGATGGTTATCTTGATAGACATATTTAGTATAAATAGGAGTTGAGGGTATGATAACCCTATCTTGGATATTATTGTAATAGAGCTCTACTCGACTGGAGGTTGCCCCCTCGAAGAGGCAAGTGAACATTGCTCTCAGTAATCAAAGTATTATTTCTGGTGTTATTCTGGTTTCATATCGATCTTATTGTGGTGTTGTTCTGGTTATATTGTTGTTCCTCTGCCATTTATAGCATTTTATTTCTGTTCTACATACTTTTTATATCTGGAATATTACAAGTGGTATCAGAGCACTTTTCTTGGCAGAAAATTGTGGGTTAATTTTTTTTCAGGGTAGAGACGTATTCTGACGTCTTTAAGTTACATACATCTGTCGTTACACACATAAACCCACGGTTGAGGGATTCATACATATAAGAAATACAAGTGGTTCTTAAGCGCACATTTGTTGGCCACTCTTGTAACCCTATTGGTTCGAGTGGTAGCGCATTAGACAACACCTGCATACGAATTAACCTAGATTTCTTCAAGCCCTCTTTAGATAATTCGATCGACCGCTTGACTGTTATAGTGCCACCGAGAACAACACTCGGGAAGATACTCTCTAGTACCTGGGTAGTCGGGTAGTACAACTAAGGGCATGGTCTAGCCTCCTTAGTTGGTGCTCTGAGATATTGGTCTGAGTACTATTGTTGGATCCCGTACATATATAAGAGAGCTATAGCACAGGGAAAACCCTTGTCTGTAGAATCCTTGGGGATGGAAACAAAAAATATAGCAGACAAGATTTATTGTCGTGCAACTGTGTTCGAGTTGCCAAATCACTACACATTTCTTCCTGGTTAAGCATTTGGGCATGTCATCACTGCAGTATTCTTCAGACCAAAGTATAACTCCACAAGCATAAAAAAAATAAAAACTAGAAATTTTTGCACCATTATTTGAGACCTATTGCATTGGATTTATCTCTTCACCTTTATCAAATTCATACCTATCATTTTTCGAGAAAAATTTTGACCCCACTCGCCCATTTTTCGTTCCCTCGTCATCATGGCCCATACCCATAGCCAAGACTTGGAAGCTCGCTTCAATACCCTGCAATTTAATTTCACAGAGACCCAACAAGAAGTGAGACAACTCAATGCCAATATTGCCACCATCAATCAAAACATGCATTCCTCCATCACCGCATCAATTGACGAACTCAAAGAAGATCTCAAACAAGACATGACTACCCATCTTGAATCTATCGTTTCGATGATCTGTATCAAGCTGCATATCCCTGCAGATCTCCCTTTATCTGATCCACCTTTGCATACCAAAGTTGAAAGTTCCTCTCATTCCCAAAATTATTAGCCCCATCACTTTCAGTGTGACCTACACCTTTCGTGGGTGGATGTGAACAAATTTGATGGCTCCGATCCCACTAGTTGGGTCACTAAAATGAAACATTATTTCTCTTTGTATGGCATTACAAATGACTTGGCCAAACTCCGGTATGGTGTTCTCCATCTAGATCAAGAACGTTGGCAATGGTGACAATGGAGAAAAACTGCCCATCAAGGGTATATTGCCTGGACACACTTTGTGGCAGAGCTTTATGAATGCTTTGACACTAACACCAACCATTTATGTTGTTTGACAAAGTTGAAACAATATGGCACACTGGAAGACTTTATAGCTTCTTTTGAGTGACTAGCGTTTTGTACAGAGGGCATGTTTGATGTTTTTTTTCGAGAATGTTTTATCAGTGGCCTCAAGGATGAGATTCGTCCCCATGTCCTCATGGCTCGGCCTCAAATTTGGGTGGAGGCTACTAAAAAATATAAGGAAGTACATCGGGTTGTCTCTTCTCAAAATAGGAAACCCTCATTTATGTCTCGCACTAAACCAATAAATCCCACTCCTACTCCACTAAAGATCCAAAAATTGACCAGGGCCGAAATGGCTGAACGCCAACTCAGAGGCCTTTGTTATAATTGTGATGAGAAATATTTTTCGGGCCACAAGTGTAAGGAACAAAAGCTTTTTATGGCCATCTCGTAGGATGTTTCGGAAGAGGATGTCAAAACTGCCCTTGTTTCTGAGTCACCTGAACCCATTGTCATAACCCCTCCCTCAGCCCCTCCCAAAGTAGAACCGATCATTTTCCTAAATGCTCTCACTGGATTCTCTACTCCCCAAACCCTCAAGCTAATTGGTTACATCAAGCATAGGAAGATCATCATTCTTGTTGATAGTGGAAGCATCCATAATTTTATTCATCGTCACATTACCCAAGAAATTCATTGCTATATCCATGCAGTGAATAATTTCTAAATCATTATTGCCAATGGCAGCGCCATGAAATGTGGAGGGCGTTGTGAAAATGTGTCTCCAAATTGGTGACTACCACTTGAAATCTCATATGTTTGCTATCGACATGGGTGGTTGTGACATTGTGTTGGGTGCAGACTGGCTAAGGCCTTGGGGTCCCATTCTCATGGATTTTAAGGAATTAACCATGCAATTCGACCAGGGGGGCAAAAAATATAATTTCCAAGGCATCACCGTTGGTTCACTTGAGATCATTAGTTCCCATTGCATGGAAAAACCACTAAAAAAAAGTTATTTTGGCGTTATTGCCCAACTCCATGCCATACAAGCAACTGAGACATCCTCTGTGACGCAAGACCTCCAATCCATCCTCCTTAAACATCAAGTGGTCTTTTTCACTCCCCAGGGATTCCCTCCTTCCCATGGTGTTCATGATCATTCCATTCCCCTTGTACCAGGAAGCCTTCCTCCCAATATCTGTCCCTATAGTCACCCTTTTTTCGAAAAAAAATTGAGAAAATGGTTCAAAAACTGCTTAACGCGGGCGTTATCCGCCCTAGTACGAACCCCTACTCTTCTCTTGTGGTCATGGTCCTTAAGAAAGAAGGTTCTTGGCGCATGTGTCCTGACTTCCACGCCCTCAACAAACTCACCATTAAAGACAAATTTCTCATTCCTGTCATTGATGACCTCTTGGATGAATTGAGTGGCGCCCAGTTCTTTACCAAACTTGATATTCGTTCTGGCTACCACCAAATCCATATGAAAGAGGCATACATTCTTAAGACTGCCTTTAGAACTCACGAGGGCCACTATGAGTTTTTGGTCATGCCTTTTGGCTTGTGTAATGCCCCCTCCACCTTCCAAAGCCTCATGAATCATGTCTTTCATCCTTTTCTTCGTCATTTTGTCTTAGTTTTCTTTGAAGATATTCTCATCTATACAAAAACTTGGATAGAGCATCTTGCTCATGTGGATCAAGTTCTCCATCTACTCTCTCAGCACCAACTTTTTCTAAAACAATCTAAATGTGCTTTTGGCACCTCAGAAGTCGAGTACTTGGGTCATCTTGTTGGCAAGGATAGAGTCAGGGTGGATCCTAAAAAGATTGAATCTATGCAATACTGGTCTCACCAAAAGACTCTCAAAAGCTTGCATGGATTTATGGGCTTAACAGGTTATAATCGCAAGTTTGTTAAGAATTATGGAAAGATTGTGGCACCTCTCACTGCACTCCTTAAAAATGATTCTTTCACTTGGACTCCAACAACTGCTCATGCTTTTCAAACCTTGAAGATGGCCATGTGCACCACTCCAGTCCTGGCCCTTCCTGATTTCACAAAGACCTTTGTCCTAGAATGTGATTCTTCAGGGAAAGGTATTGACATTGTCCTTATGCAAGAGGGTTGTTCTTTCGCCTTTACCAACAAACAACTGTCTGAACGAAATTTAGGCAAATCAATCTATGAAAAGGAAATGTTGGTTATTCTGCATGTCGTTGATTTGTGGCACCCTTATCTATTGGGGCAACGCTTCCAAATTAAGACAGATCATCAAAGCCTCAAGTATTTTTTGGAACAACGCATTTCTTCCCCAGAGCAACAAAAATGGGTGACTAAGCTCTTTGGATATGATTATTAGATCATTTACAAGAAAGACAAAGACATTGTGGTTGTGGATGCACTTTCCTGAAAATATGAAGATGACATCTCCCTTTTCTCTCTCCTTCATTGTACCAGATTGGCTCCAAGATGTTCGCGAGGAATGGCTACATGATCCCAAAAGTTCTCATCTGATACAACAATTGCAGTCAAATTCTCCAGTTTCCCCAAGGTACTCTTGGCTCCATGATGAGCTTCGATACAAAGGTCGTTTGTATTTAAGTAAACAGTCAAAACTTAAATCCATGGTACTTTCTGAGCTTCGTGCTACACCGACAGCAAGGCACTCCGGGTTTACCAAAACCTATGACAAGGTCAAATGTTCTTTTTTCTGGGATGATATGAAACAAGATGTTCGTAATTTTGTAGCTGAATGTGATGTGTATCAATGTAACAAGGGAGAAACAATCAAATCTCCTGGCACACTACAACCGCTTCCAATTCCACTTGCTATTTGGAGGGATATCTCTATGGATTTTATTACAGGCTTACCTAAATCGGGTAATAAATCAATCATCATGGTGGTAGTTGATCGCCTTTCCAAGTACGTTCATTTCTGTGCTCTTCAACACCCATTTACAACATGCACTGTGGCTCAACTTTTCATGGTTCAGGTCTTCAAGCTTCATGGCATGACGCCTTCTATTGTTTCTGATCGGGACCCAACTTTCACCAGCAATTTTTGGCAAGAATTGTTCAAGCTACAAGGCATCCAATTGCATCTCAACACAACTTATCAGTCCTAGATGGATGGTCAAACCGAAGTTGTCGACAAGTGTTTAGAAACATATTTGAGGTGTTTTGCATCGGAAAAGCAAAATTAGTGGGCTCAATGGTTACCCCTAGTTGAATGGTGGTACAACACTTCATACCATACAACCACCCGCAACCACTCACATGACTCTTTTTGAAGTGGTATATGGACAAAATCCACGTTTAGTTCTCTCATATTTACCATGTGTCTTGAAGATCCAGGCGGTTGACCAAATGATTATAGTTCGAGAGGCTATGCTTCGTACCCTCAAAGAGAATTTGGTCATGGCCCAGAATCACATGAAGCAACAAGCGGATCAAGGTCGCTCTGAACGTTAATTTGCAAAAGGGGATCAGGTGTTTCTTCGACTGCAACCTTACAAGCAAAATTCCCTCAAGGCCGACCATTGTTAGAAGTTGGCGCCCAAATTTTATGTTCCTTATACCGTTCTCAAGCATGTGGGATAGGTGGCCTATCAATTAGCTTTGCCCAGTCATTCTAAGCTACATCCTATTTTTCATGTTACATGCTTAAAGAAGGTGATTGGAACTAAGTGCAAAACTCAAACCAACCTTCTAGAGTTGGATGAAGAAGGCTCCATTTGGCTACAACCACAAGTAGTTTTGGACCAGCATGAGTGTCTCCTCTGTCATCGAACCATCGATGAAGTGTTAGTCCAGTGGAAAGATACAACTCTAGTAGATGCCACTTGGGAACTAGCTACCATTCTGTAGCAATTTCCACATCTCAAGCCTTGAGGACAATGTTGTTTTTAAGGGGGAGGACATGTTAGGGACCTAACCCCTCACGTAGGTAGAACAATATATTTCGATGTAATAAAGACCAATATTAATAAGGCCTTGCAATAAGGTAGAATAAGTCAAATGTAAGAAGACCTAATAGAAGCTTCCATTTCTAGAAGGATCTTCCTCTAGATGGTTCTCTTGATAGACATATTTAGTATAAATATGAGTCGAGGGTATGTGAAACCTAGCTTAGGTATTATTGTAATAGAGCTCTGCTCCACTGGAGGTTGCCCTCTTGAAGAGGCAAGTGAACATTGCTCTCAGTAATCAAAGTTTTATTTCTGGTGTTATTATGGTTTCATATCGGTCTTATTGTGGTGTTGTTTTGGTTATATTGTTGTTCATCTGCCATTTATAGCATTTTATTTTTGTTTTGCATACTTTTTATATCTGAAATATTACAATCCATTGTGAGTAAGTGAAGCCATGTATCAATGTTTTAGCAGGTATTTAATTCTCTGATTCATCTCTTGTATCAAATTCACTAGTAGTGTCAAAAGTTGTGTAAAGTTTTCATTTCCTTGTTCAAGAACATGGTTATAGTTATCATTTATACAATTGTTTTGTGCTTTGTACAGGGCCTTGAAACATAATTCTTTTAATTCTTTCATGACAATACGCACACACACTCTACTTGTTTGGTATGAATTTTTGTATTGCAAACATCTTTTGAGAGCTACAACAATTGTCATTGTTTTTCTCATGAATTGTGGCAAAGATTTTTGCACAACATCTAGTTGGACATGCACATTAATAATTGATCATGTTAAGCCCATTTGGGGTCGTTTATAGCCCTAGGGCTTGATTTGTGCAAATGCAATTCACAGAGACACAAGTCTCTCTTCAAGTTCTGTAAGTGTACTTACATCTTGTAGTGGTGTGTTACATCTTATTTGGTGAGGTGTTGCAAATTGTGACAATTTTCCATTTTCAAGTGATCGTTTGCACGGAAGACAATTTTTTGTAGTGGAAAATGTTCTATCATTTAGTGTTAAGATGATGTATTCTTTTTGCAAGTTAGGGGTGAAAGACTTAGTATTTTTTGCAAAATTCAAATCGCACATGAAATGGAAAGAGTGTCTTTAATTTGTTTCATATAGATCTGCTTTGCATCTCTCTTTCCTAGACAAGGATGCGTAGCAAGTGTTTGTTGGTTTTCAATGCTAGCATTGCACAATGTTGGCTCTAGTCTACAATATGTGATTTTCTCCTCTTGGTCAGTATCATGACCATTGTGGGATATGTAGCTGCACCTGTTTCTCTCACGTACCTGTTTTTTCAACATGTGGTAGGTTAACTTATGGTTGTCACTCGAAACTAGTTTCACTTGTCGACAAGCCATGTTGAAGGTGGAATCGACATTTGTTACGAGCATTGCCTCCTCACCATATCGATGGTGCAAACAATGATGTTCTTTGTTATTGGACATGTGATGTTTGTGTTCAGCAGGAAGTGTGTAAATGAGTTTGTTTTGTGCAGCACAACTTTTTTTTGGTTGTGATATGTGAGTTTGTGCTTCTTGGTCGAGCTCCCTTTCACCTCATGATGATCGATCATACAACTCAGAGGTGTAGAAGGAAGTGCACCAATTTATTTATTTCTTTCACGTATGACCTTTTTCAAGTTGTGATAAGTCAGTGTACGTTTTTTGTTTAAGCTCTGTATGAACTGAGGACAATTGGGATGAGTTTCATCTTGATTAGACAATATGCGATGCTTATGCAGTTTCGATGCGGTTTGGGAGGCATGGACATTGGATCTAATTGGTCATTTGTTAATCACGTGTGATTATGCTAGATGGGTCTAGAGGGATTTGGATGTTGGAACCGATATAATTGAAGGATGGAAAGGGGAGATTGTTGAGGGATGACTCAAGAACTATCTTTCCAAGCTTGAATTAAATCCCTTCATGACAATCCCTTGAATTAAAGCCCTTCATGACAATCCCTATCAATTAAACTTTGGGTATTTTGATAGGTTTCAACTCCAATCTATTCCAAGATAATTTTATCTTTTCTTTGTAGTGTTTTTTTCAAGGTCCATTTTGGACAACTTCAAATATGTTCTTAAGAGAAAGACTATGAGAATTATAAACAAAGAATCCTCCCAAGTTTGCTTGATGTCTTATTCTTATTTTTTTGAATGAAAATTACAAAAATTTTCGAAGGAATATATATATATATATATATATATATATATTACTAATTAATTTA
>JZKD02S0565907.1:84634-95254 GCA_000966675.3 Picea glauca | reverse complement strand
TATATATATATATATATATATATATATATGGATGGGTTCTATAAAGCATGAATAGGGTTGCATATATATAAATGATTGAATGTATACATATAGGTATTCATACGAGAGAAAATGATAGGACTGTTGTATTCTCCTGTTATCATTAAACATGGTTATACATCTATGAACAATTGTGTATACATATCCCTGTGTTCATGCAAAAGAAATGATCGAAAATGTTATATGTTTCAATGGGTTATTAATATATATATGCATGTGGCTGTATAGGCCTTTATTTGTTCATGTATAAAAAAATTCTCCTATTGATCATTGATTTGAATATATGTATATTGAATTACAACTTCAAACTATCGAGGTGTTATAAAGAACATATAGAATGTATAACAGTCCACATTTATATTACATATTTATTTATCTCTATGACCACAAAAAAAAATGATTCAAGAGTCTACAAATGCATGCTATAGTAGTTGTTACATTAACTGAATCTTGTTGAAAATGGTTTCAACAACCTGTATATCAATTGAAAGTAAATTACAAAACAACATGTGTGTCCATGAAACCATGATTCAAATTATTACAGTGGAGTACCCTAGGGAAAGGACTCAATTACCACTGGTAGACAAAATCTAAGAAGTATTGCTTAAACGCCAAGACCAGAACTCGAATAACTTTTCGAGCGAGAATATTTTCCTTGATCTGATTCCCTCGTGTTGTATAACCTGCAATAGAAGAATTTTGGGGGTTTAGTAAACTATGCGAGTTTTGATAGAACTCACCAATAGATTAGGCTAAGGACAAACTTAGCTTGAGTTTCCTTTTTACATCATTGGATTTCGTTACTATGACGCTTTGGGTATTCTCTGGTGTTAGAAAACTGGTTTTCCCTGAAGCACCTGTGCCTGAAGTGACGTACTTGATGACGCCACTACTATTTTTGGCATTGGCCGAATTGTTGCCACGTGTCACTTAGATTCGTGTCTTACACGCACTTGAAACGCCTATCCTTTTTGACACCTGTCATCATCTGTTTGTGCCACATGTTCTCGTTGACATGGTCTGTTGACGTAGATCTCCTGTCGCAGTTGAATGCATTGGGACAACCACGTGTTGTCAGATTTTTCGTTTTTAAACATGTGATTTCGGGGCCGTCAAAGGCAGTTTGGAACCACACCGCTTTTGAGTCCACAATTCACCACCCTCTGCCACGTAGCCCTTTCGCTTTACCGTGGTTTTAATTGCGGGACCGCTCTAGAAATTTAACGTTCGAGTAGTTTACGTCCCCGCAATGAAGTTATGGTTGTCAATCATGCTGTAATCTGAGATCAACGGTTCAGGTTTTAATTCGGGACTTCGAGAGTCCAGGCTTCGGGAGTTTAGGAGTGTTATGCTTATAAATCTCCCAAAGTGTTAAGTCATCGAAGTGAAAGATCTGCCTCCACGGGTCCTTGCCGATGGATGGACCAGTTTTCACTTCGAGTGTTCGGGCTTTGGAAGTTTATGAGTGTTGTGTTGGGAATCTTTTGAGATAGTACGGAGCCAGTTGACATGGCAGGCTCTTGGAGCTACTGTCAGGTCTTTAATCTTTGCACAACTTCGACGCTCTGAACGCACGAAAACCATCGATCTGGGTGCCTCTTAGTGATTTATCGTTGTTTTGTTGATCTATATAGTTCTACCACCCGTTTCCGAAATGGACCGTTCTAGTTGTTACGTTGCACTTGGTTTTTCTCTGTACTTACAACCCACTAATTTAAAGGCCTAACAATATGGTCAATAATTTCAAACCTAAGTGTGTGTTTTATGATCCAATAAACGACGCTTTAATGAAATATAACAGTCAGACATAAGTGGAATGTAAATCCCCTTCAGTAAGGGGGATAATGACAGAGTAAATTGCGATGCATACTTTAAAGGAATAAGATATTTATTTAATGGATTATCTCTACCTACAACCAATGCTGGAGAGTCAAGGAACTTTAATGTCCCCTAACAATTTTTTTTTTTTATTTGGGATATTTGGGGTACATTACAGGGGGGGTCTATAGATGATTAGGAGGGTCAATGGCCTAGGAAGGCCACCTCCACTGCACTTGACAAGGGATCTACCTAGCATCTCCCAATGAGGAGAGTGCATGTCATAATTTGTTGCAGCGGTCTCCACACCAAACCTAAATCAAACCGTTTACATTTTTGCTCAACTAATTACTTGAAATCAAACTATTTACAATTCCGGTTAACTAGTTACGGGAAATCATTGGTAATTACTCACTGGACAACTCGTCAGATGCGATCTTTTATATGATTACTCGTGGAGTGATGGATCTTATATTTGATTCCTTGTGAAGTGATAAAATTAATTCTGAAAACTAACTGATAGATGAGGGACTAGAGGAAACAACTACAAAATCTTGCGATAACTGAGAGATGAGAGGATTGGAGTACCAAAATCTTTCTATCGTTGAGAGACAAGAGGAGTGGAGTGGTTGCCACGATGAAGGGATGTGTCTCTTGTTATTGTTTGTTTGGGGAGTGGGATATTCATGCTTATCTTGTTATTGTTTGTTTGCGGAGCGAGAGATTCATGCTTATCTTGTTATTATTTGTTTGCGGAGCGAGAGATTCATGTTTATCTTGTTATTGTTTGTTTGTTGAGTGAGAGAGTGCAAACGTAGGTACTTTCATTCATCGATTAATATTAGTAGTCCGATCTATCCTAGAAATATATAAACACGTACCCAAATACACATCATTGTTGATTCAAACAAATTACAAGGCCAATGTTTTTAATTTAAAATTGGAAGGTTGTTTTCAAAATTACTTAGAGACCCAAGTTCAAGTCCTCACAATGGAATTTATTTATAAACGTCTCTTGCAGTAACTGAAACAATTTTACATCAGGGAAAACCTTTATTATTTGTTTGTAGTAAATGGTTGGATACTCCTGATGTGTTTGTGTTCGCCGTATCCTTTTCCTTTTCAAGAAAAAAAAATGTATACTTACTATTTTAAAGAGAAATTTGAAATTCATCGTGAGGATGAGCATTCAAAGATCATTCTTTGTCAATATTAAAACCTAAAAATAAAAAAAAAGAGAAAGCCATAACACCATTGTTCTTCATCCAGAAAGCCGAGTTACTACATACGTCAAAATGATTTGTCATACAGATTCTTCTAACAAAAATTTGCATCCAAATCTTCTCTGTGGTAAAAAAAAATAATGTGGTAAAACGATCATTGGATTATGTCTCTGGAGGATCCAAATTGATCTGTTTAAGCGGCAGGGGAAAATAT
The DNA here is from genome assembly GCA_000966675.3 of Picea glauca. Taxonomy (NCBI): domain Eukaryota; kingdom Viridiplantae; phylum Streptophyta; class Pinopsida; order Pinales; family Pinaceae; genus Picea; species Picea glauca. The sequence goes on along the minus strand of JZKD02S0565907.1, from coordinate 91,960 downwards.
TATTGATAAGAGTTCAATATCTTTGAACAATGCAACTAGTGTAGCTCAAAGGCCAACCATTGTCCACCAAACGGAAGCAAAGCTAGGCATTATTCAGGCATCCAATATTATGAATACAAATATTTACGATCTGGAAAACTTTAGCAAAAAGGAAGTGGAATTATTCAGGTAGACAATATTATGAACACAGATAATCATGGTCCTGCCTGAGCAAGACTCGATAAAAAATAAAATAAATTAAAAATGACCAGGGTTTGCATACCTGATTTTCGTAATTTATTGCGATTCCATCGACGAATCCTTTCAAAATGCTTATCAGCGGAATCAACAGAGTGCCAAGGATTACATAGACAAAATCAGGAGTTGCAGAACTTATCTTACTTAAATATCAATATTTAACCTTCGAATCCCCAAGTATCAGAAACTCAATTCAAAGACTGACACAATCGACCAAGTATCAGAAACTCAATTCAACCACTGAATTGAGTGATGAAAACACGCAGAGATCTCAAATTTCACGATACTATCCTCCTCTTCGCCCTCTGTGTGGAGCTCGACTCCTCTCGAAAACATAGCTTGTTGCTTAGGTAGAATGGTTGTTTAGTTTGAGCACACCTACGAGTAAAACAAAATTTAAGTTTAACCATATGAAAAGACTATGCGAGAAATGCAGATCGAAAAATGAAGAATTGGGTTCCCTCTAAAATCTTTTCCAATTTAAAATTCCCGTCGATATTTCAACTTTTCCAGAAAATTTGTTGGTCTTTCGAATATTTACCCCATGGTCACACCATTCTCACTGTGGAGAGTGCAATCGGGGTTACATGAAAGTAAACCATATGACTTTTGGTTTGATTCTTCCACCAGTAAACCCGAAACTGTTTATTTTGCATTCACCAAGAAACGTTAAATAGAATGGAGTGTGATCTATTCTTCGAAAGAAATTTTAGAAGCCTTGGGTCTTGAGTCGAGAGTTTTGTTTTTGTTTTAGAATGTCATTGCATTTAAATTAAGTTTTTGAGCAGTTGATCATATCAACAAACATGTCTATATTTAATAATGATTTTTTTTTAGATTTTGGTTGAATGTGAATACATTTTTGTTTTGTAATTATCTTGAATATTAATGTAATTAATTTTATATTAAATTAATTTTGATCTTATCAATACATCAATATAATATAAGGGATGTTGGATAATACATTAATTTCTATTTTTGTGGAAAAAAATAAGTTTGATGTTATCAAATATTTCGATATAAAGAATGTTTGATTAAAGTTGACTATAAATAAGAATAGTTATAAAAAATAGGTTAGATTTATTTTTAATGAGGATATAATTAAGAATAGTTATAAAAAAATAGGTTAGATTTATTTTTAATGAGGATATTGTGATCTATGTTTTAAGTTTTTCAAAATTGATTTTGCAAATATGAATTGTAATATTCTTTGAGATAAGTACTATTGCATGAGTTGTTAATTGGATTTAGCTTGAGTAGTACGGAGGAATGATCATTATCCTCCCCACAGAGGTTCAATTCCTATAATTGACATGGTGAGCTCTTGACAAGTATATTATTGTAATGGCTCTAGCCCTATTGTTGATCGACCTTCTGCCTTGAATATTTTAGGGTTTACCTTGGGTACCATCCTCAAAATGAGGGGAAGTAGACAAAACATTCTATTGTGTGAGTTAATAAGTAGACAAAATCAATTTCTTAAGTCCATTTTTTTCCAAGGCAAAGTTTCATTATCATCCATTCATTTTTTCAAATTTTTGAAGTCTAGGTCGTCTTAAAATAGGACATAACCTATAAGGGAATCCTTCCATAAGTGAATTCCCCATCAATAAAATGGAATTATAACTTCAAACGACATTACTATCCATTTTAGAGAAACATTTCTGCTCAAAAATGGGTTGAGTTTATCAACTTATTAATTTGCTCCTAAAAACTATGTCTTAGTGAGTTTTCTTCGTGATCCTCAAGTTGTCTATTATACACATTGTGTTTCAATGTGTGATTGTGGTGATTTATTGTTTATCGTTAGTACATTAATGCAAATATTTGTGGTTTGATCTATCATTAAAGTTAATGTTATGTCTTTTAGTTAGTGTATCTTCTAAGTTATTGATTATTATTGTTTTCATGATTTAGGTTATCACATTGGAACGAAATGGAACCGAGTTTGAAGGTTAAGGGATCTAATAAAAGCTTTAATAAATATTATAATAACTTGTTACTTGTAATTGTCAATTAAGTTTTTGTTAAGCAGTTACTATGTTGTGTGATTGAGAAATATTGTTTTAGTTGTTGTGTGCTTTTTGAGTTGGAACCAATTTATGATTCAACATTTGGTGAGAATTCTATGAGCTCAAAAGGAACTCTCGGTGAGAGATCATACTACTTGCAAACTCCATAAAGGGGTTTTAGGCGTGAACCTCGAAAGTTTCAAAAGGTTCAATGGCACCAAAAAATAAGTTTGAAAAGCCTAATCCTAGTCGAAACTAGGGTGATGAAAAAGGATCGTAGATATCCCTCAAGACTATAAAATGAGCATACAAATATATTATACTAAGGAAGACTAAGCTTAAACATGCAGTGGATTTAGAGTAGGAACATGCATGTGGGGAAATAAATTTCCTCGAGGATTCATCAAGGAAATCCATCAAAATTTCAAAGAATCCAAAGATCAATAATCAATGCACTTGGACCTTGTTTAGGGCATTGTACAAGGATTTTCACTATGAGGATCGTGAATGGTGTAAAAAAAGCCAAGAGAAGTGTTTACCTAATATATCCAAGCTGTCCAATTTTGACGGTGAAAGGAGTACAAATGATCATTTGTTTATTGTCATACCAATTGGATGCAAAAAAGTAAACCAACCCATCAACCCAATGGATCAGATTCAATGGTGTGTTGAGAGGCATGACACTCTAATAGTATCGAAGTCGATGAACAATTATCCTTTAGAGGCTCGTGTGACATACGTAAACAATTTAAGGGAGCCTATGTTATATATACCCTAAATAGTATCTAAGCTAATGATTTGGATTATGTTGAGAACAAAACAAAGATAACAATAACAAGTAAAAAATGTTGAGATATTACGAATAGCACAATAATATAGTGAAACCCAAACTAAAGATTGCATTAATGCATTTGTGAGTGAGGGGGTCAATCCTTAAGTCCATGGAAGAGATAGACTTAGTCAATTATGAGGAGGAATATGATGCCTATCTAGGTTATGTTTTTAGGTCACATCGAGAGGTTTTGGTGTCGTAGGGTAGTAAGAATTATTTAAGTAGCGAGGTGCATCCTAACATCATGAAGTGGGTTCCTGAATGTTCCATGCCAGATGGCAGGTATTCAAGTCCACGTAAATGTGTTGCTAGTCCAAAAGGGTAAGGTGGACTACATGCCCTCTGAGAATGAATGTGATGGAGATGATGACTTGCTCCTGGGTTCGAGGTCAATTTACAAAGAACTTATTGCAATATCCTTAAAGTGTTCAAGATATGGTATGAATTGTTGGCAGAAAAAAATAGGATTACTTGGATGATTCTTCCATTCATTTTGTATCAACATATGTTCATGAAGACACAAAATTTTAAAAAGTATTAATGCATGTATCACTTAGAATTAGGTGAAAACAAAATAAAAGATTTTAATCACCTAGAATTAAGTGAAAATTTAATAAATTAAAGCTCAATTTTAGTTTCCTATTTCATATCAAAACATGAATATCCAATTTCAATGATTTCACGAAGTCTTAAAAGCTCCCATACCGTCAATGCATTCACCTAGTATAACCATGTAAAATTTCAACGCATACAATCACATTTTGAAGAAATTTCAATGTTGGCCCCATTCATTGCTCACTATAGTTGGTATGGCTTCAAAATATCTATCACAAAAGTAAGATTTTTACTTGAAATCATAGAGAAAAATTTACCACTAGTGCTCCCAATCGTGCTACCAAACTGTTTGCAAAATAATTTGCTAGGCATTGCAACCCATCTCTATGATAGGAAGCATGTTGCATGATATGATTTAAAATCTCAATGACTCTTGAAATATGCCACTTCCTTTTTCTATGGCTTCTTTCCATGAGTCTTTGAACCTTGCAATCCTTTCATAGACCCACTTTGAACACTTTTTTGCACTATGTTTTGTAACACTTCTCATAAAACGTTCGAGAATTTTCTACCATTCCCACCACAAAGAAACATGTTGTCTAAACTCTTTCTATGAATGACATCAAGTCTAAATAAATTGCCAAATGCTTCTTGCTTTGTTTGTCTTACAAGTCTGGATCCTCTAGATGCAAATCTTTTTGCGACTTAGGTCCATTCTTATCATTGTTATTATGTGTTGTATTCATCTAAAAGCAACACCAATTACATCTTCTCTCTTCCCCACCTTCAACTCAAGGTCACTTTCCTTCTTTGGAGCTTGCAAAACCAATCCATTCTCCACATTGAACCTAATATTTCACTTGGGTACAACTTGGATAGCCTCCTCAAACTCTCCAATCCCTAAGCCTTGCTTGTATTAATAATCTCTTTTAGAAAGGCTCATCTCATAAATGGAAGAATTTCACTTGGGTACTGTTAGCACATAAAGTTGTCATGGGTCATATATAGTTATTGTTAAAACCTGTGTCTACACCTCTGTCGAGTCTCTCCCTTTTTTGCATACCTTCCTATAAGTTTTTCCTCTTCTGGTTGATAAAGACATGTCGGTCAAGTATGTTGTATGCACAGGGGGGAAATATGAGCAAAATGCAACATTCAGAGCAGTCCATTTCGGGTTGGAAATATAAGCAAACAACGGGTTCAATTCTCAGTCGTAAGATCTAAGCTAGAGCAAGATTAGCCGTCAAATCATGCAATAATTAAGTCACGACCATCAGATCTCATTGGAGAGAGATCGACGATGGGGAGGCATTGCGGGGATCGGGAAGCAAATTAAAGTTTTTGCAAGTTGTGAGCCCGCAATCCCTCAAGATCATTGATCTTTCTAAATCAATAAATCAACGGTGCATATCGATCCTGCTACAAATGAGCATCTTCGCATTGCGGGGATCAGGAAGGAAATTGAAGTTTGTGCAAGTTGTGAGCCCGCAATCGCTCAGGATCGTTGATCTTCAAGCAAGGGACATGTGTGAGGCGATCTCGTACTTTGGGAGGAAGCAAGAAGAAGCTAAGTGAGTAAAGGAATCCTGAAGGCCCAAAGTTCAGATTTCATCTGGCCCGTCCATCAAAAGGACGTGGAGGCAGATCTCACACTTCAAAAATAAAACACTTAGGAGGATTGCGCGAGAAAATAGAGGAAAACACTAGAAGCCCAAAGTTTCGAAGTAAATCTCAGCCATCCAAATCAAGAGGCCAAGTGGAGGCAGATCTCTCACTTCAGAGATACGATGCTCCAGAGGATTGTAAGAGATATGCATTGAGAAGGCTCGAAGCCCGAACTCCCGAAGTAATTGTGGATCGTTGATCTCAAATCAACAAGAACCGTTGATCTTCGCAGAAGGCCCGAAGTCCCAAAGTTAATGAGCGGCTTCCACGTCAACCGAAAGAAAGTACTTCGGGCGGTATTCTTGCTCAACATTCAAAGCTCTCAAACGCCAAAATTGGCTCCATCTCTAAGCATGGTTTAGAAGGATTATGGAGTTGGTAGACGGATAAATTTTAGCGGGGGTGCTAAAATAGGATGGTTTCCCAGATCATAGATTTGCAGCAGATCGACGACCACACTTCATTGCGGGGACGTAACATGCTTGAATGATAAATTTCTAGAGTGGTCCCGCAATCAAAACCATAGTATAGCTAAAGAGGTACGTGGTAGTTGGTGGTGAATTGCGGGGGTTGAAACGGTGTGTACCCAAACCACCCTTGGCAACTTTCGCAATCACGTGCATATGTAAGGTCCAATCCAAGAACAACACGTGGCAACAATCTAGGTGTCAGACCTTGCTCTGATCCTAAGGAGAAATCAGTAAATGAAAGAAAGACTGGCGGTTGAACAATCGACTACCCCCTTAAATGGGTAGTTCTGGTCGAGGAGACATAAAATTGTCAGCCTGAAATACCAAAGAGGGCAGTTTCTTCTACACGCCCATACTGACTAGAGTTTCCTTCTGACAGAAGGAACAAGACAGACAAGAGAAGATACACGACACTCGAAAGGAGGTGCCCAAGCAACAAGACATGTCTATTGTTTTGATTATAAATACATCATATGAATGATATGTCTATAGGAGGGGGGTTTGGCCCAAGACTGGAGGAAGTTTTGAGAAATGTTTATGACTGTATATTTCCGTTTGTAAGACGGAGGGGCATGTAGCTGTAAATTGTATTGTTATTGAGGACTCATATGAGTTGTTTCATTAGATTTGTCTTCTCATGTTCTCTATTCTATTCTTCATCTTGTTTGAATGTATTGTTGATTTTAAGGATTAAAATTTTCCTTTGATCAATAGATTCTCGATGCAGTAGAGGATATGTTGTAAGCTTGCCTATCTATCATTGTTTACTGTTCAGACTCATCTAAATTCTCTTCGCAGAGAGGATCTCTGCTTAGCGAATATTCGTCTTTATGTTATTCTCTTATTCTTCTCTTCATCATTATACAAATATTTTGTTTGATAGGGAGCTTAAATGCCTTCATTGAGCAGATTGTTTATGACTCCATAGCCCAATGGTCCATCACTGATCGATCTGGAGTGATTTCTGTTGTCTTTTCCTTTCTTTAAAGTCTTCCCGATACACCTACTCAAACCATCTTAATCCATTTACATTTTGATGGGTACTGGGCTTATCCTCTTGCAGTCTGAGGGTGAGGTACAACTTGGATAGCCTCCTAAAACTCTCCAATCCCTAAGCCTTTCTTGTATTAATAATCTCTTTTAGAAAGGCTCATCTCATAAATGGAAGAATTATGCAGTCCATCGATCATTGTAATGTTACTTTAAGATTTGAAAAAACATTAAGAAGAGTAGCCAACAACAAATTCCTAAACAAAGGAGACTTAAAGCAGTTGGGAATTTGAAATTTAATTTTTTCTAGTCCAACTGCGATCTATCGATCATTGTAATGTTACTTTAAGATTTGAACAAACATTAAGAAGAGTAGCCAACAACAAATTCCCAGACAAAGGAGACTCAAAGTAGTTGGGAATTTGAATTTTTTTTTTCTAGACCAACTATGATCCTCAATCTTTGTAATGTTACTTTAAGATTTGAACAAACATTAAGAAGAGTATCCAACAACAAATTCCCAGACAAAGGAGACTCAAAGCAGTTGGGAATTTGAAATTTTTTT
>JZKD02S0565907.1:43158-53498 GCA_000966675.3 Picea glauca | reverse complement strand
TATTCTTATATCATTTCCGTGTTATTATGGTGAATGTTTTGGATATATTGTTGTTATCCTGCCATTACTAGCATTTTATTTTTGTTCTGCATACATTTTATATCTAGTATATTACAGCTATCACGATGCTTATTTTTCTTAACTGAATCGAAATTGTGGTCGTTCAAATAAGTGACACTCAGTTGGAAGGAGCAAAGACAATTCACAACACTGAGAAAGGGAGCAGTTCCTCCTTGCCCTCCCTCTAGTCAAGGGAGAAGTGCCTCCTCATTTAGAAACAATGAGGAAGATAAAGGTAATTTTCTATAGTTCAAGGTCTATATCCAACGAGATCCTGTGCTAATTTCACATTTTGTTCCCGTTATCCCTCATATTATGAGCCAGGATCAAACTCTTTTTTTTAGAGTACGTAATGTCAGAGACAGAGAGGTTATCAATGAAGTATTGGATGAGTTAGCTTTGGAGAAGTGTTGGTTGGCTCGCGATAAAAGGTCATTACCCATGGGCTCCATCCATATTTTTGTCTTGCCTTTCCCTATCTTGTTGCAACAATCGAGAGGGTATGATTCAGGTGGATATCGGTGGCCACCCACCGATTCCATTGGCTTGAAAAACAATTTTCCACCTTGGCATTTTTTCGGTAGTTTTTCCGGTTCCAAACTTCAAGGGTCGTTTTGAGGCCCTAAACAACATTTTTTGGGAATTTGGGGCCAAGGCGACTATTGTATGCACTTTCCTGGGCCATTCGAATATCGTTATTCTCGGTTAGATATTTCCAACCATGTATCGACCACCCCAAATAAAGATCGTATGCAAAAGTTACACCCTCGGGAAGTTGACGTATCAACTACCCCATCGGGGCCCGCAAACTTTTTGGCTTTTCATCTTCCGGGGTTAGGATTCTAGATTTTCCTTATGTTAAAAATGCCTTGAGAGCCTCATTGTAACAATCGTCTTTTTGCCAATGCGAGTAACCATCACATCTCTTCTCAGAGATAAGCCGCCACCATTCTAGCGAGTCTTTTACTCTGTATTTTTACAGTCTTTGTACATTTTGCTCATTAATAGTATTTGTGTATTATTGTATCTCTGTGTTTATGGTTGCATCTATGATATATTTTTTGTTATATTATTGGATATCCGAGATATCTCTGTACATTTCTTTATTATATATCCACTCTCATTTCTTGTTGAAAATAATCCAAATCAGTGGTATTAGAGAAGGCTTCTCTTGATCATTTTTTAGTGCATGTCCCATGTTATCGCACAATTTGTACTTGCCCAAAGCCAAAGGCAAGTGGATACAAAATTGGCGTAATTGGGAATGACCTATCACTGTCACCTATATAGGAAATACCTTTCTATTTAGTAGTATGTCAAGACTACCCCAGGGGAGACGTCCCTAGTGACCTGGGGGTTTGAGCAGGTTAAGGAAAATGACACAAGGAAATCCTTCCCCTCTCACAGATCACTCAAGCTAAAAGGTTCTTTAAGTCTTTATTGAAGATGAAGCAAGTAAATAATATTGTGTACCTGCCAAGAACAAGATAACACGACAAAAATGGGCACTTTCCAAGTACCAAAATGATATTAACGCTTCATAAGACAATGAACTCTTAAGAAATGTACTAGTTGATATAAAAGTGCAGCAGTATAATAGTTTATAATAGCAATAAAAAATCTGCAACAACCACAATAATTATGCTTCAAAATGCTTGATAAAAGACTTGAAAGAATAACTTTGAATAGGCAAATTGATAATAAATAGTCACAAACATTTTTAGCAATGTCTGGATAGCATTATATATCACTTTTAGGGTTACTTTGTTGTTGATAGATGGGTGTAGCAATATTTTGCAACAGCAACAAGTAGGTTAATGATTTAGGCTAATCTAAGGTTAATAGGCGTTAGTAGGTGTTCAAGAGAAGAGGTTTTGAAAATTGTTTGATCAATCAACACTTGTAAATGGTAGACTAGTGCCCTTTCTAGGGTAATGGAGTCAATGATGGAAGCAACAACTCTTAGAGGAAAATAGCAATGATAATGTTTAGTCAAAATGGATGGGTAGGATGAGAGAGGTGTTGGTAGCCCAAGGCCTCAAGATCCAACTCTTAGAGATAATTGCTAGAAAGTAACAAAAATTAGGCCCTAGGGATTTCTCTTTTCCGTAGACAAATTGAAATAAAATATGCAATAGGCAAGGAAGTAGGGTTACTAGAGTGATACAATGGTAGGGCTCTAGTATCTACTTGTAGATAGGTTCCTTTCATGAAATTTTAGCAAGTGGAAGACTATAAAAAAAAATATAGTAACATATGTCTTTCTCCTAGGGCTTCAAGCAAGCAATTTCATAATCTTTGACATGAAACAAGTAAATTCATCATAAGCATTCATTCACAATAAATAAATGCAGATTTTCCACTTCACTAGGAATAATCAAGGATAAACCCTAGTTGAATATCCTCCACTTGAAAATTTGCCAAAATACACCAAGATTTGCCTCCTCCAAGAAGTGTGCACCACTAAATTTAAGCCAATAACCCTTAAAGAGGGCTGAATTTCAGACCATCACTTGTGTGATGAGTGAATGATGATAAAATGAGAGTTTTCTCTCTCTATTTATACAATAATTATGACCTTTAATTAAAATTAGGTCATCAAAAGGCCGACATGGCCAAATTACATAAAAAATCCAGGTCTTACATAAATGTCTTTAATTAAACCCTAAAATCACTTTTAGAAGTGACGTCATTACTTTCTAGGGTGACGTTGAGCCTCCTGGGTGGATCGTTGGGCCTCATCTGCAAAATCTTAGGCCTGTCAACCCCCTGGATGACACCACACGTGCCAATTAGCACACAACTGCCTCCATAATGCAAATCCTGACATTGGGTGATGTCTAGGGCCACAAAGGTGACGTCATGGGCCTCTGAAGGCCAACATCCAGGTGGGAGAGCAAGATCCCCCTAGGTCTAGGTCTGCCAAAGTGTCTCTGGTAAAAATTCCTTCTTTCTTCTTGGTGCAAGTCTTTGACGTCTATCTTCCCCTGTTGTCACATCATCCATCTATGGGATTTCAACCCCATGGAGGTTCTAGCTAATCATCTCCCCATATGTACTTGTCCACCGGGAAAAGTCTTGCAGCAACAAGTACGACCTCCATGGGCTCATAAGTCACAGGGATCAGAACAATGTCAATCACATCCAATAATCAAATTACCCAAACATGTGCATCAACCCCCCCCTAGCAATGTCAATCATATCCAATAATCAAATTACTCAAACATGTGCATCAAACCCCTTTAGCAATGTCAATCACATCCAATAATCAAATTACTCGAACATGTGCATCAAACCCCCCTTTACCCAGACAAATGCTCAAAGACGTTATGCTATTTAACAATTCAGGTTTGGAGAGGGTCTCAGGATGTCCTATTGGGCTAATCCTCCTCAAGTTTGGGGTGTTTTCCTGGTGAGATACAATCTAAGTCATGCAAGTGTGTGAAATGGTGTAGGGGGAGTATTTGGGCAGAGGGTGTAATGATAACATGGAAATGTAGGTCTTCTATGTGGGTGCCTTTATAGAGGGTGAGTTGCACCTTATCATGGATGTATTTGTTTCCTAGCCCATTCAATACCTTTTATTCTTAGCCTTATTGTTTTTTGGTCTTTTTCTTTTCAAGGGAAAAGTTGCAGGAAACTGTCTTGGCATGGTGACCGGAGGTGACAGTGTTACCCACAAGCATTTCACGGAAATGAGAACGTTGAATCACAATGAGACCCCCTTTCCCTTGGCTATGCCACCAAGAGACACTACCCTGGTTTGGTGACTAGATAGATTGTAGTGTCATACCGCTATATGACCATGGACCTAATAGGCCGGCTCATGACGAGACCTCCCATCCACCAACTAGTACCTTGAGTTTTGTTTTATCTTACAGGTCCCCTTTTCTTACTGAGAAGTCTTTTATTGCTTTCTCGAGAATCCCTAGGAGAAGCATCTCAAGGGTTTCATTTTGTCTTTTAACTCTTGCCAGCTACTTTTACCCTCTGGGCCTTTAGCCCCTTCTTCCCACAAGGAAAGGTACAAATCTTCCTAGTGTGGCAAACCGAATACTCGAACCAAGGTAGGGGAAAATGAGAGGAACAATGATGAAAAGTGGTAAGTATGGAAGGAATGAACGATGACCTTTCATAGATCCACCTAGTGGCAACTCATCCTAAAGGGAAACCAACTTACTAGGGCTATTTGTCACCACCTCGAGTATAAACAAGTTAAAGATCATAATTTCCAAGCAGACATTATGAAATGAATGAGAGTTCAGTGCCACATATTCAAATGCTTCGAAAATCAGAGTGAGACATACCATGATACCTAGACTCGTTACTTCATGGAGCAAGACCCACTGCTACTTCAAGACCAAGCTGGTGGGATGGATGTTGTTGTTGTTGATAGACGTAATGCATTGAAGAAACGATGGGCTCTCCGAGGCCAAGCTCAAGTCGTCTGGCTCTCGACGCTCCATGTTTAGGACCTATGGTCCTCGAGACATGATATCCTTAGTTATCCCTATGATATGGGATAACATCCCCGGCGAGGTTCGAGTATAGCAAGTTGGGTCTTCAGCTTGTTTCTCTTGAGGACAATCGCTCTCACACGTCCAAGAAACCATCCATGTTGGAAGTAAAGAAGAACGATGGAGCAGAAGATTTTATTAATCTGTTGCTTGAGCAAGCTCTCACGCGACAGAGGGACACACTAATGGAGAATTTTTCCCACATCCTTCAACGCCTACCGATAACAACATGCACGTCTTCATCAAACAACCACTTTGGAGGTACCTCGCCTTTCAAGGTACAAGTTAATTTTGAATTTTCCATATTTGAAGGACAGATAGATGCGTATGCCCTAGAAAAATGGTTAAATCTGCTAGAATGTTATTTGTCTGTTCATAGTTTCTTCGATAGGGAAACTATCACCTTCACACTCCTTCAGGCTCTCCCCCATGTCAAACATTGGTTGGAAACTTATTGGGAACGAAGTTCCATAGAGGAGTCTAGAATATATGGGACCGAGCCCAATTGGGATTTTTTTGTGGATGCGGTCAAGGAACAATATTACCTTGTTGGCAACTATGACGACCAGTACGTGAGATGGACCACACTACGAAAAGAGAGGGGCTAAGCAATGTTGGAGTTCACCAATACTTTACATACTTTGCGCACCAAGCTGGGTATCAAAGACACCGAGCAACATCTGGTTCTGAAATACCGTGGGGCTCTACACAGATACAACCAAATTGAAATGGATTTTTTGGACATTTCATCACTGGGTGTTGCTTATCGATATGTTGTTAAAATCGAGCAGAAATTTAAACACCAGAACAAGCAGAAGATCAGGTTTGCAAATATGCAACAACGAAAGTATGGTAAAGATGGCTCTAACAACCAGCGTTCATAAAACCAGTTCACACCACAAGAAAAGAAGGGTAATGGAAAGACGAAGAAGGACACTGGAAAATGGTGTGATTTCCATAAAATCCCCTGGCACAACATCGATGAATGTTGCTCAAAACAATCATTGGAGGCCGAGATCAAAGACAAGGAGATGAACCATGATTCAGAAAAAATTGGTAGAATATAGACCATCGACGTAGACCTCAATGTTATTGTGTCGACCGTAACAATTCAAACAGAAGAGCCAACAGATCGTGAAGAGGAGGAACACCTTTTTCATTCACAGATGTGGGTGAAGGGGACCCTGCTGCATTTTATTGTTGATAACGAAAGCCAAAAGAACCTCATCTCAACAAAGGTCGTCAAACTGTTGGGATTGTTGACAACACCACACCCGTAGCAATCCAACATTGGGTGGCTTCACCAGGGACGCAATCTTTGTTTCAGCCAACAATGTCTATTGTCATACGACACCATCCCTTCAAGGATGAGGTATTATGTGATGTTTTCCCAGTGTATGTCTGTGATGTTAGGTTGGGCCAATGATATATGTGGAAGCGCAATGTTATTTGTGAGTCTAGACCCCATAGTTTCATTGTTACTCTGGGGGAGTCATCTCAACAGGATACCAGAGGTAGCTCCAACTATTGTCCCACCTAAACAATGTCGCAAGGTAGTATATCATACTGCAAAATTCAGATTCTTCACAATTTGTTCAAATGGTGAATCGAAGGACACTACAACCACTGTAGCATCGGTCCAAGCACCTTCTATCCAACATAAAAAAAGTCAACAAGATTGCAACAAAGATGAAAGGTTTCTTCTGCACACAGTCATCTCAGGTATCTCGACTAGTTAAAAAGGTCCAACCCCACAAGCCACATGTTCGTGACAGTCTTCAATAAGCTAAGCAACGCAACTTCTCCAGCAAGGAAAACAACTCACCAAGATTCAGATTCATCAAATGATTCCCCCTCTCCTCCAAGAGCTCAACGCAATGGAGACCATTTCTTCCTAAGGAGGGAGGATTGATCTAGGTGGATATCGGTGGCTACCCACCTATTCCACTGGCTCGAAAAACAATTTTCCACCTTGCCAGTTTTTCGGGTTCCAAACTTACGGGGCCATTTTGAGGCCCAAATGACGTTTTTTGGGGATTTGGGGCCCAGGTGACTTCCAGAGGCATTGGCCTGGGTCAGTTGAAAATCGTTCTTCTTGGTTAGACCTTTCCAACGATGTATCTAGCACCCCAAACAAAGATTGTATGCAAAAGTTACGCCCCTAGGAAGTTGACGTATCAACTACCCCCATTGGGGCCCGCAAACCTTTTGGCTTTTCATCTTCCGAGGTTAGGGTTTTAGATTTTCCTTATTTTAAGAAGGCCTTTAAAGATTCATTGTAACAATCATCTTCTTGCAAATGCGAGTAGCCGTCACATCTCTTCTCAGAGATAAGCTGCCTCCATTCTAGCGAGTCTTTCACTCTGTATTTTTACAATCTTTGTACATTTCGCTCATTAATAGAAATTGTGTATTACTGAATTTTAGTGTTTATGGTTGCATCTATGATATATATTTTTTTATATTAATGGATATCCAAGATATCTCTGTACATTTCTTTATTATATCTCCACTCTCATTTTGCGTCGAAAATAATCCGGATCAAGGTAGGAGTCATTAAAAACATACATGGGCTAGTGGACTTCTTAGCGTTTTCTCATGGTGAATGGTTGGTTGAGATTTTTTCCACCTTTCCAATTGTTTTGTTTTGGATACGTGGATACAACGGTTCCACTAATGTGTTAATCCTTTGAATAATAAATGTCAGGAGTCTATGATGGAATGTAGTCGTGATTGGATGGGATCATTTGGTATCCACGTGAGAATTGGTGCCCATTGCCTCACCGATTGGTATTTAGCTACAACACGTTCACCATTGGTATTTTGTATTGCTTTGCAATGGATTAACTAATATATGGACAACATTTTGTTGAAGCATCATAGATTAGAAAACCCATGCGAGGGCGATGCTTTTATAATTAATTATGAAATAACAAATAAGGTTGGAACTCTATTTTGTTTATTTTTCCATTTTCAAAAAATATGATGGAATTTTTATGTTATGGCCCAAAGCTATTTCGTCCTTGAATTTGCCATCGACAATAGAATGTTGTACATTGACATTAAATATTAATGAACACTCTTAACCCAATATGCATGTGACGATGTGATAGTCACAAAATGATATCATTCTTGGTTTAAGGCCTCTCTTTGTTCATTGTGATCTTGTGATTTGAGGGCTCAATCCATTGCCTCAAGAAGATAACCATTCATAGCTTGGGTTTTACAATGAATATGATCGATGTCATTCATTCCAACTTTGATTCTAGATACAAGATGACAAGTATTGAACTCTAGACAATGCAACAACAATCCAGATGGATATTGTCAAGTACTCTAAATAGTTGTTGCTATTGAGATTTAGCAAAGTAATACATGTGAGCATGGGTAGGAAATGCTTCACGAGTTTAATTTATCATTGAATCTTTCATTGAAAACCCACACTACAGATATAAATTATTTACCAATATAAATTATATGAATCCAATTCATAGATTAGTTAGACAATGTATTAGTACTAACATTATTTTTTCCCAAATACAAAGGAGTCCTACTCCTAAATGGCATAAATCTCTTCATTCCCTTTTGTCTTCCACAAAACATTATTTTTTTCCAGATATAATGAAATCCTACTCCCAAATGGCATATATCTCCTCATTTCCTTTTGTTCTCCAATATTACTAATCAATTAATTTTTTAAATTGCCAATAGTTTTTCGTAATTTGCTATAGTGGTGGGATCATTGAAAATATTTTGGGAGATGTGGGATGAAGATAGACCTTGTGAAGTTTCATTTTCAATCCAAAGACAAAATTCTATGGTTTTTAAACAACATAACCACCCCAATTAACTTCGGTGTTTTCTTTCCACTGCTTCACGGGTATGTTAGTTTTAATTTATTAATGTTTGAGATCAATGGGAGTGAAGCGGTGGTTGGGAATTTTGGGTTAGGGTTTGAAAATTTTGAGATCAATGGGTGTGAAGCGATGGTTGGGAGTTTCAGGTTAGGGTTTGAAATTTGTTGACATTTGAGATGAGTAGAATGAAATGGTGGGTTTGAGATATAATGGGTGGTGGTTGGGCATTTCGGGTTAGGGTTTGAAATTTGTTAATGTTTGAGATGAGCATAATGAAGTGGTGGGTTTGAGATATCATGGGTATGTAACTTTAATATTTTTACATCAATAACTATTGGTTGATTGTGCTCTTTATATGATGGCTATAAATTAATATCTACACCACCTTGTAACGTTCCCAACCACACAGGCTGGGCCACACTATTCCATAATACACTCTGACATAACTTTGATACCAATTTTCCCTGTTATCAGGGATTCAACAAAATTGGTAATGTTCCCAGTGCTAAGATGGACCTCGGCACGACAGAATTACAAATTCTGATAACATTAAATTAAATAATAAATGTTGCATATGAATAGAGTTAGCGCAAATAATAACAACATGCATGCAACATTAACAATTCATATATAGAATTTAATAACAAAGATTCCATGACAGAAACTCATAATTGCACAAACACAGTGATTGAAATAAGCACATGAAAGACACTTATCTCATGAGTAAACACCAACTGCATGCATACCTTCCACGTTCCTCCTAGCCATAGACCACACTGCTCATAACCTCAACAGTGGGTCACCCTCGTGTTGGGGCTAAACTCTACCAGGGCAAAGAGAATACTAAGTCGGTCTAAGGTCTGATAAGAAACATAATTACTCAGTCCAAGGTGTCCAACTATTGTGACTAGCCTACAGTCTCTTATTCCTCACATGCCTGTCCCACCCCACGAAATGTGCCCCTTCTCTGCTCAACAGACCTTTAGTTGTCCCACTTCCCTTCTATGGATTTAGCAATAGGCCAGACAAGAAGTCTGAAAGCCTTGTTGTTATTTCCCAACGCACCACGAAACATTTATGAGTAGTTTCTTGCCTAGAGAAACTCCTCACGGGCTTGACAACCCACTTCTTCACTTCTACGGGCCCGACAACTCGCTTCTTCAATCCAACTCTTGAGCTAACCAATACCAATAGAGGTTCTTATTGCATTCTAGTATCGTAAGGTACGATTCATAGCTGCATGTGTCTTTTAAGACACTTGACACCCAAGGGACTCTCTTCTCCCTACTTTATAACTTAGGATATATTCATATCCATTACTTTACCTTTAAGGAATACTAATATAATATTCCATTGGGATTAGGCCCCCTATATTAGCGCCTTCCTAGACTCTTAGCCCCCCATTCCCTTTTCTAGTGGAGTTTAGCCCCCCACCTCTTTTGTGTGTTTGATCTTCACTAGTGGTGTACTTGATTAATAATATGAGTATGATTTACAATTTACAAAATAGGCACGTTGACCTTTAGTATCTAGGCTCTCTCTCCTAATAATCACATAAGCCTTATGCTCTATAACAACCTGGCTCACCAACCTATAAAACATTTACATTCTCATTATAGAGGTATTGATCATTTTGCATCCGGGCTCTCTAGCCTCAAGAAAACAGATCGTGCACTAAACCGGTGCGCATGAAACCTATGGGATGTGTGCATTCTTCTTTTAGTGGGCCATCCCCGTGCACTTACACAGGTATGTGCTATATACATTAAACTCCGCACTATATATTTTTTAAAATTGTGTGCACTCCTTAGATGTGAGATTCACGCGCACTGACTCAATGTGCATAGAACCAAACCAAAGATCTTGGTCCTTCAACTCACTAGCTTATATGTAAATTGTAGTTACA
>JZKD02S0565885.1:0-16289 GCA_000966675.3 Picea glauca | reverse complement strand
CACAACTTGTGTTGATGCTATGCACTCTTTGCACTAAGGTTTCAGAAGAGAAACAATTGAAACTTATAATAGGATTTAGAACTTATTCAACCAGCCATTTAGATGCACACACACAAACACAAAGATAAACACATAGCATTTATCTGATTACTCAGAGATAAACAAATTCACAATCTCAGAAATCGAAATAAATTCTCTTCTTCTATATTCCTTCAACAACAACTTACAATAGCAACAACTTTCAGCAGCCCTCAACAACAAAAGTAACAACTCTTTTTCAACAACCTCCTCTAGGCATAGATTACATTGATTTAGACATGAAGAGGCTTCTCGATCATTCCCTCAAGACTATTCTAGTGCTTTATTATCATAATTAAAAGCATCCCACCACTAAGATTACTTCAATAAATGAACAATTACAATTTAGATATGAGTTGGCACTCAAAATTTGTACAATCCTACAAGAATTAAATACAATTTCACCATCTAGGAGAATATACAGTGGCTCTAGTCTGAATATCTCATGGCATATTTAATTACAAATGTCTCAAAATTAAAGTGGTGTTCCCTCCTTGGGATCCAAACCAGTTACAATGTGTTGCGCTAGATGTTGAGGCACTTTCCACCGCTCCTCATTAAATGATGACGATGATGCTCATGCATCATACTCTTCTAGAAAAAATATTCATCGACTCCTGTCCATGGGCTCCTCCACTTCCTTTCCTTGCTTCTAGATGTCTGCTTCAGTTATCCAAATGGCATCTTCTACTGGATGATTCTTCCATTTAAGCAGATATTCATAATAAATCTTTCTCCTGGTTCTCTTAGCAATTCTCTGATCTAGAATATTTTCTATTTGAGGCTTCTCTATTATGGGAATCTGTCACATCCATTGAATCTCCTCTTGATCGTATGTCCCCCCTATGTCATCCATATTGTAAGGATACAAGTCTGCTACGTTAAATATTGGTGAAATTCCAATGTCCTCTAGCAGTTCAAATGCATAAGCATTTGCAGCAAATTTTCTGAGGATTTTACAAGGTCCTATCTTCTTCATCTTTAGTTTGTATATTTCCCTCTTGGAAATATTTCCTTCCTCAGATGTGCCAAGAATTGTTCTCCAACCTCAAAATTCACCTCTTTTCTTCTCCGATCTATTATGTCCTTATATATCTGGTTGTTATCTTGTAGTTGTCCCTTGATTTGATCATGCAATTTCTGCATTTCTACAACGAAATCCTTTGCTCCTGCACTTCAAAATTCATCTTGTCCCAAATATCTCAATTCTAAAATTCCTCTTGGGTGCATCCCATACACTATCTGGAATGGGCTCTTACCAGTACTCATGTTTGGTGAGTCATTACATGAAAACTCCGCTTGAGGCAGAATTTGATCCCCCTGACTGTTATGTTCAGTTACAAAACTTCTTAGGAGACTCCCCACACTTATATTCACTACCTCAGTATTTCCATCTATCTGAGGGTGATATGATGAACTAAAAGACAAATTTGTCCCCGGCTTCTTCCACAAAGTCCTCCAAAAGTGTCCCACAAATTTGGTGTCTCTTTCTGAGATGATACTCTTACGTAACCCATGCAATCTCACAATCTCCTTGAAAAACATATTTGCTATGTGAGTATCATCAATTTTTTTCTGACAGGGTATAAAATTTTCCATCTTCAAAAATATATCAACCACCACAAATATTGAATCATTTCCCCTTTGGGTTCTTGGAAATCCCATAACAAAATCCATACTTAAAGCATCCCATGGCATGTTTGGAATAGGAAACGATTGATACAATCCTATGTTCTGATGATTTCCTTTAGAATATTGGAAAATTATGCATTTGTCCACAAAATATTTCATAGTAGACCTCATGCCTAGCCAATAGTATGAAGAACTTGATTGTGCATATGTTTTATCATGGTCAAAATTTCCAGCCAATCCTCCACTAGGTTTTTCCTTCAGCAAAGTGTCCCTCATTGAGCATTTTGGGATACACAATTGACTTCATTTGAATAACAATCCTTCTTGGATCATATACCCCATCCATTGGCTTCTATCCCTTAACAAAGGATTTTCATAAGCTTCCTTGAAATTTGGGTCTTCATGGTACATCTCTTTGAGGTGTTCAAATCCCAAAGTCTCCACTTGGAATTACTGCAAGATCAAACATCTCTTGCTCAAATCATCTACAAAATTTTTAGCATTCCCACTAACATGCTTAATAACAAAAGTAAAATTCTACATGAATTCTACCCATTTGTAATGTCTCTGGTTCAACTTCTCTTGTCTGATTATGAACTGCAAAGCATGATTGTCAGCATACATAATAAACTCCCTTAGTATTAGGTAATGTCTCCACTTTTTCAAAGCTTGAATTATAGCATAAAATTCCTTGTCATATGTGGAATACTTCTTCTTAATATCATTCAACTTCTCACTGACATAAGCAATAGGCTTATCATATTGACTTAAAACTACACCAATGGCCTCTCCACTTGCATCACATTTGACCTGGAAAGTCTTCCTGAAGTCTCTTAAAATTAATATAGGCTATTCTGTTAACTTTTCTTTCAACACTCTAAATTATTTCTCGGCTTCTTTTGTCCAGTCAAAATATCCATGTCCCTTCTTTATAGTATACAGTATGGGTGTGTGCAAATACTGTTGAATTTTCTGCAAAAGCCTTCTAACCCATGAAAACTTCTTACTTCAAACACACCTCTTGGAGAATGCCACTCTCTTGTAGCCCTCGCCTTCTTTGGATCCATATTAAATTCATTTGAAGAGATTACAAACCCCATATATACAACTTTTGTCTTCAAGAAAGAACACTTCTTCAAATTCACCAACATATTTTCCTACTACAACCTCCTCAACACCATCTTCAAGTGTCTTAAATGCTCCTCCTCAGTCTTGTTGAAAACTAGAATATCATCTAAATAAACAATCACAAATTTCCCAATGAAATATTTTAGCACTTCATTCATTAATCTCGTAAATGTACTTGGAGCATTTGTTAAGCCAAATGGCATGACAACCTACTCATACAGCCCTTCATTTGTTTTGAACGGTGTCTTCCATTCATCCCCTTGTCTCATTCTTATCTGATGATAACCACTTTTCAAGTCTATCTTGGAAAAATAACTAGCCCCACTCAAACAATGCATTAAATCATCCATTCTGGGTAAAGGAAAACTATACATGATGGTTATCTTGTTGATAGCTCTAGAATCTGTGCACCTTCTCCAACCTCCATATTTCTTTGGACCCAACACAGTTGGTACTGCAGACGGGCTTAGACTTTCTCTGGTCAGTCCTTTTTCCAACAACTCTTGGACCTCTTCCTTGACCTCTTCATTCTCCCGAGGGGTTAATATATATATTGCTTTGTTTGGAAAAATTTCTCTCGGAATAAGGTCGATATGATGACTAATACTCTTGATGGGAGGTAAAGTATGAGGCAACTCATCCACCACAATGTCAACAAACTCATCCAATAACTCTTGAACTTCCAGAGGAAAATCATTCACGAAAGTAATTGTAAAGATGACTCTCGGCTTACCTATAACAAAAAACTGCATTTCCTGATCTTTCTTGACTTCCTTCGAGAGATCCTTCCCACTCATGAGATGTATACTCGGACTAGCCTCCTCTTTGACTCCCTTATCTTCTAGTGATCGTTGGTTTGTTACTCTCTCTTCCTACTTCTTGGGCTGACCCAAGTTCAGATCTAAACAAGCTTCCAACAAAGCCATATAAAACTATCAGCCCTCCCGGTAAACCAGAAAGCAACGCAACACACATAGTGTACTATGCAGTCTCACCTAAGATAGTTCTATTGGTGACTACAATGCTTAGATGCTTGCAGTCTATGCAAGAGTGGGGGTATGGGATTGTACTTTATGATCTTCATTTAATTACTCTATTATCCCTCTATATTAAATACTTTGTCATTATGTATTCATGCATGTAAATCAACAGATCTAACTACTTCATCAAGACATTCATCTAAGATTTAACCATTAACAAAAAAGACAAACAATAATCATTTCATATAACACATGATCTACCATGGTTCACCCCCTCCTGGGCTACGTTCATAAATATTTGGCTACTTAGGATATTTTATTATAGTTCTGCAAAAGACGACGATGCACGCACTACATTCCTCTCTCAGTTGGATCGAGATATTTTATGAGGCGAATTAGATCACATGAGGCTCCCTAGCCTGTGATCTAACCCTCAAGATCCATTCTACTCGCACCTCTATGGCTCAACAACTTATCAAAATTAGGTCATGCATACAATATTCTCTAGTGGCAATTCTTTAACATGTGCTCACAACCAACTCAACCTACTCTCTCCTCCCTAAACCTCCTAGGTCTTTATTTATACTACATTACCAGCTTAACAAATGTTACACTTGCTTATCAAAACCCTAACCCTAGCTTGGTTAGGTCTACCTGCATGTGCGCCTTGCATGTGTTGCTTTTCCTACCACTTGCGCATTTCCAAAATTAGGTATTTCCCCTCCAAAATTGGGTTCCTCCTCAAAATAGGCATGTGCCCAACAGGCCCCCAACACTGACATTGTGACTCATCCCAACTCACTACCTAACTTCGGCATCTGTTGTTGCTTGTGCTAGCACGACATACATCTTAGATATTCTCTGGCACTACTCCTAATCCTGACTGCTCTTTTCGGCCATGTCTTCCACCAGTTGCGCAGTGACCGGGGGTTTTAGTATTTCTCCCCCTTCCAAGCCTATCTACTCTACGTTCAGCTTCGCTGCATTGATCTCCATGACCAGATGCTCTGCCTTCTCCTGTAGAGGCTCCAAGTGAGCCTGACACCTAATCTTCTATGCCTAGACTATTTTCTCCTCTGCCTATAGTATCTTTATTTCAGCAGAAGTCTTGATTCTCTCGGGAAATGACAACGTCTTATGTCATTGTTTTAGCTCTGCCATTACTTCATGCACTTTGTCTTCCTTCCATTGCATCTCTTGCAAGATCGCGTTTTCTAACAGCTGTGTCCACAACTGAGCATTGTTTTCCAATAGTTATTTGATGCGATGTGGTGCGCACATGATGTTTTCTGTCGAGGCTATGGCATCTTGTTCGTGTTGTGCAATGACCTCAGGAGGAGTGGTAGGTACTTCTTGCTCCTCTAGTTCCTTGATTTGGTCCTTGTATTGCTCTAAGGTCTGCGCGATTTTTCTTATCTTTTCCTAGGAAGATGTTTCCTTCGACTCTGCGCTAATTGAGATGGTGTGAAATGCAACATTAATGCACTGCTCCATCTCCTCGACCTTTTGATGTGGTGTCCATATTTATTTCCCTTCTTTTTTGATTACCTCCTGCAATGTGTTGTTTTCTTCTTTCGTTGTTTGTAAGTTTTTTTGCGTCAGTCCTAGCCTGGGACTTAATTTTCTGCGCGATACTAATCTACAGTTTGTAAAGACTTGCCTTTGTTAGGATCTTGGGCAACGCCAAGTCAAATGTATGCATTTCCTTTAGGGGCCTCTGTGCTTCCTCCTCGTCTATATACAACATCTCTTGTGTTATTATGAAGTTTGTGCTCCCCTACGTTGTAAGCTGAACTCTTTCTCTGGCAGGCCTTCCTTCCATGGTTTGGGTTGCTTGATATTTTTGTTGCTGCTTTGCCCTAATCCTTAATTGCTCCAACGCATTTTTTACCTCCTATACTTTCTCAAAAATTGAATCCCAATGCTTCTCTGCCTTCTCCCAAACCTTCGACAGTCTATCCTCGACCGTTGTCGCGACTAACTCCACATCATCTATGGTTAGTGATGTAAGAGAAGGTGGTTTGCGGTCCTTTGTATTATTTCTGGAGCCACTGGTATGCTCCTCTGTCCTCTTTCCTTGGGCCTTGAATGGCTCAGATGTTTTTGGCATATGGGTATCTATGTTGGTTTTCTGCCCCATTTCTTCTTCTTCAGGAATCTCTTGTGTCCTTGTCCCTACTTCTTCAGTGCGCACTTCTTCCACAATGTTTGTTGGTACTGACTCCATGCGTAGTGGATCCTTTGCAGAACCACCATGTGGTCTTGTTTGTGTCCTTGGTTTTTGCTTGGGTGGGTTGCTTCCCCCCACTGGGCCTTGCATGACCTTCTTCTTCTTGTTCACCCTATTTGTTCATGTCTATTATGCAAGGACTGTTCTACCTGGCGTCTAATTTTTTGTTCTTGGTACTACTTTTGGGATCACAGGAACTTTCCATTCCTCGGGCCACTCATGAACCTCCATCTGTATGTCTTGCGTCGTCACACAATAACTCAATTGTAGCCACTCCTTGGTTGTGTCCCTCTTTTCTTGCAACCATAGGCTCTGGCGCATTTCCCTGAAGTTAGCAATTTTTCCAAACTCCTAGACAATCTCTGGTGAAATTTGCGATGTATTCGCTATCAGTTCTTGTATTTTTGTTAGGTAGCGTGCAAAAGTATCTGTGTTTTCCTTCTTCCTCTTCAGGTTTGTGCTACTACTTAGTGAAATGTAGCACATTGCGTCACACTCTTCTGTTATCTCAGAGTATTTTCTATGGGCGAGCTCCTTCCATCCTATGAGGGAAATGAAGATGAGTAACCATGAGTAGTGGAACTCAGAGCCCCAGTCCTATGTATTCTTACAATCCTTCAAAAATTAATTTAATAAGTATGGGCCCCAGCTCATCGAGCTCCCTTTTGCGCACTTCGCAACAACCGCTACTACTCTGACTGGCACTTGCGCATTAGTTTGCATCCTAAGAGTTGGGTTGTGAATCTTGTTGCGGGATCATTGGTGTCACTGATCTCTATTCCCCTGTTGCCTCTCTTCATGCCATACTTGGCCTTGATTTCGTCAGAGATTCCCTTGGCCTTCATTTTTTCCTCCAAGTATTGTTATGGATTCTCCCTATCTGTGGGTAGTCCAGTAATTGTTGTGATTAGATCGACATTGATAGGCATGGGCCTATCCATCCACATAATCCCTCCATATACTCACGCTAGGAGTTATTTTACACAACCGTTGATACGTTTACCGCACCCAAAATGCAGTATATCAAGCAAGTTCATTATCCTTGTGTTGTAGAGAACGAGGATCCACTACGCAGGCTCCAATAATGGCGTGCTCGATGGACCCTCTCCCTGACTCTCTATGTAGTTTCGTTGCAATAAGTCTGAGAACTTAATGGTGGTTGCCACGTCATGGTCGGAATACTTCATCATATTCACCCCTCCGACCATCTCATCATCTATTTGCACCCCTTCTGGAATTTTGGGCATGACGAGTATGAATTCTCCCTGCGGCCATGATACTCCTTGCATCCTACTCTCAGTGCGATATTTCTTCCTTCCTTGTGGGGATGAGGCCCCCACCTCTTATACACCCTCGTGCGCTTATCCCTACTCTTTGTCCAAATCTCGGCCCTGTGGCGTTGAACCCATGGAATGTTCTTCCTATTGTGGCCCTTTCCCTCTCGACGCATTGAAGTTTGTCCTTTCTGTGTCGTCCTTCGATTACCCAGCCTCTTTCTCGGGGTTGTGTTCCTCCTCCACCCACATGGTGTTTGCCTCGTATTCGGGTGTGTGGATTTCATCCACACCCACTACGGATGGCACTTCTTCTATGTCTACTTGTGTCGCTCGAGCTCTAGTTTTTGTGTTTCTACTGGCCATGCCTGACGCTCCAACTCTTGGTGGTAATATGTTGATGAAATATGGACTGCAGACTTCTAAATCTCCACCTGTTATCACAAATGTGCACTCTCTTGCTCTTCCACTTGAATCTGTGTTCTTCTCCTTTGAAAACCACACAATGACTTCATTTTCCTCCCTTTTCGGACTTTATAGTGGGATGGCGAAGTGACAATTGTTTTGCACTGATAGTTGCCACTTTTTCACTTTTTGTTGTGTTTTTTGTGCGTTGTGCCTTTCTACCCATTAAATGCTCTCCGACGCGCAGTGTTTTTGATCACTAGTTCCTCTGCAGCGCATTGTTAATTCTAACAGTTCTATTATATCAAAACCTTCCATTTCCACTGATCTGTTTGTATTTTTATCCCATTTCTGCTTTTTATGGATTTTCGTCTTTTTCTCCTTTTTGTTTCTTTTTCTCATTTTCTCTATCTTAACTTATACTATAATACACTACGTACATATTTTCTTGCTGCAATATGACCTTTTAAGTGCTAGGAGGTTGATTGTCCCTGTACAGTTTTAGTCGACTCCCACTGATCATTCCTTTTAGTTATGTGCCTCCCAAGTCTTTTAATTGTATCGATCCCCCGTCGGTGATAGTCTTCACTTTGTATGGCCCCAGGCAATGTATTCTAAATTTTCCTAGATGCTGAAAAAATTTATTGTCATAAAGCAAGACTAGGTCTCCTTCCTTGAAACTCTTTCTTTTGATATGTCTGTCATGCCAGGATTCATCTCTTGCTTTCTGTACTTCCTAGTGAAATTCTGCCAGGATCCTATCCTCGTCCATTTCCAGGAGCTGACTTAGCCTTTATTTTATTGTGCCTCGTTCTGTCATGTTGGTAATTGTTGCGATGCACGAGCTAGGTACTAGAAATTCTAATGGCACCGCTGCTTCCTGTCCATACACCAACCTGAATGGTGTTTGTCCTAACAACTTTTTTCATGTAGTCTTGTATGCCTATAATATTGTTGGTATCTTCAAATCCCAATCATCCATGTTGACATTCTAGATCTTTGTTAAAGCATTCTCTAGGATCTTATTGAAGGATTCCACTATTCCATTTTCCTAAGGATGGTATGGTGTAATCTTTTGATGGTAGACTTCAAATTCCTCAGTCATATCCCTGATGGCACTGTTGATAAAGTGAGTGCCTTGGTCACTCATCAATATTCTTAGATAGCCAAATCTAGTGATCACTTGTCCAAACAAGAAGTGTGTTGATGTCTCTACGCTACAATATTTTTCTAGTGTTGATTATTCCCATATTGTTAGGTATTTTGTCGTAGTAATGATATACCTTGCTCCTGACCTCTTTGTTGGTGGGTTAATTGGTCCCACAAAGTCTATTGCTCATTTTTCGAATACTTTCAAGGTTACTTGTGGTCTTAGGGGCATCTCATCCCTTCTGTTAGGTTTACCAACCCTCTGACAAACATCACATCTCTAGAAATAATACTTAGCATCTCTATGAATTGTTGGCCACCATAGGCCTGTGTGTAATACCTTATACACGGTATTTTTTCTTGCATAATGTCCTCTAACTATTCCCTCATGAGATTTTACCAAAATCCTAGGCCTTTCGTGTTCTAGTATGCATCTTCTCAAAATGTTGTTGACGCCCATATTGTATAAATGTCTTGCAATCAGTTGATAGTCTGCATCTCTGACTACCAGATTTTTCTTATGTGCAGTGTTAAACTCTTGTGGCGCAGTCCCTGTACTCAAGTATTCAATGATGTCAGCAAAATATTCATCAGCTACTTGGATTGAAAATAATTGCGCATCAGGGAAGTTGTCTTCCAAGTTGGTAGGTTCTTCTCCATTGGTTACCCTTGACAAGTGATCTGGTCCTGCATTCAACTTCCCTGGTTTGACTATCACTTCAAAATAAAATTCCTGAAATAACAGTATCCGTCTGCAGATCCTCCCCCCCAACACTGGCTTGTTGACTAGGTATTTGAGGGTTGAATGATCTGTGAACATCTTAAAGTGTTTACCCAATAAGTAATGTCTGGACTTCTGAAGTGCATATGCCATATCTAGGCCTTCTCTTTCTGTATTATTGTAGTTATGCTCTGATTCTGACATTTTTATGCTATCAAAAGCTATAGGATGATCCAATCCCTACTCCTGGATATGCCAGAATTGCTCCAAGTGTTATAGTTGATGCATCTACATGCACATGGAATGTATTATCCCAATATGGGAATACTAGAATAGGTGTTGTGACCATTTTTTATTTTAGAGTGTCCAAACCTTGTTGACATTCCTCATTCCACTGAAATTTAGTATCTATCTTTAACAGTTTCTCCATTGGCACAGTGATCTGTGCATACCCTTTTATGAATTTCTTGTAGTAGCCTATATGTCCCAATGTTGCTCTCAACTGGTGCACTGATTTTGGTGGTGGTAAATTAACAGTGACTGCAATCTTAGCAGGATCCACCGGTAACCCTTGTTTACAGACTATATGTCTCAACAATATTCCAAAAGGTGTCCCAAAAATGCACTTCTTGATATTCAATGATATTTGATACTGCTTGCATATTTCCAACATCAGCCTTAAAACATTTATGTTATCTTTCAAAAGGCTATAGGGGGTCCAATCATCTAGATACACTTCTAAAACCTGATGTATGAAGTCCTTAAACGCAGCTATTACAACCCTTGAAAATATATTTGGTGTATTCTTCAGCCCAAAAGGCATGACTGTGTACTGGTAGGATCCCCATTCTGTGAAAAAAGTGGTCTGGTACTTATCTTTTGGGGCTATCTTGATCTGATGGTACCCTGAGAATCCATCTGTAAATGAGTAGGCCTCCTAGCCTCCCACATTCTCTAATACCTCATCTATGAAAGGGGTGGGAAAAGGGTCATGTAGGCAAGCATCATTCAGTTTTCTTAGATCGACACGGATCCTTATCCCCCCTTGTTTATTTTCTTTCACTAGCATAGGGATTATCCATTCAGATTCCTCCATTGATTCTATGATTCAAGCTTCTAACATTATATCAATTTATGCTTTCACCTTATGTTTATATATTGGGTTTAGTATATACGGTCTCTGTCTGACAGGTCTAGCCTCAGGTTTGAGAGGTATCTTCATCTCTCCTAGCTCTCATGTTATTCCTTTCATCTCTGTAAACGTTTTTGGGAACAGGTTGTTGTACTCGCGCGGTAACTATGTTATTCCTTCCATTGTTTGTTCATCCCAGTAGTCTCCAATGCTGGCCATTTTGGGATTCTCAGTTGCCCCAATGTTGACTTTATTCACCTGGATCAGACCAACAAACACTTTTGATTCTAGAGATGGACCTTCCACCCCTCTTTCACCTTCAACTTATATAATATGAATGTTGCGTGGGTCATCTTCATCTTGTGCTTCTTCTTCCACATGATAACATGACAACAATTCTTTTACTATCTGTATATTTTGTTGTTTACACTCTGTCATAAGTTCACCTCTAGTTCATCAATAAATATCACCCCTCTTACGTGTTTTAGTGTTGAATCAACATTGGGTTTCTCATGTTCGAATGATAAAGTGACCATAAATTTTTATGTAATGTTGTCCATTCTTCAGTGCCTCTGCGTTGTTCCTGGTCTACATACCAATTTGTTGGGATTCCTTCCAATGTGTGGATGAAGTGATGAGGCCATTCCTTTGGTGGTGTCATCCTCCATAATGTTTTGCACTTCTCCAAGTGTTATGTTGGTGTCCCATGCCCATCATATCTATGTATCTCATTGCTTCCCTTCTCCGCATCAAATCTAATGCCCAGTAGTCGCTTACATTGGTACCAATTCTTAACTATCTCTTTGTGTGCACCCCACCATCTTGCAGGTGTTTCCTTGAGTGTGATGTCTAGGGCTAACAGCCTCTGATTCTTTAACACTTCATCTTCGTATCTTCTTAGGAATTCTTCTAAGTCATTCACCACATAAAAACTGGGAAGTTCTCTTATCTTTGTACCCACCCATCTTATTGCGCGGTCTATTCTTGTGCACCTTCTTGTGGCTACTTCGTGTAATATTTGATGCTAATTTTCCAACCCAATATCTGATTCAAAAGCACATGATGTGATGCTCCTCCAGCTGAGTACTCCATCTGCAGTTGCGTTGACATAATCTTCTTCATGTGCAGTGGTTTTGTATAACTAGTTGATTTACTCTAGATCTAAGCAATTGGGTTCTACAAACCTTTCTCCTTCTAATGGATCTAATGGCACAATGACTCTGTATTATAGTGATTCGAATTTCATCTTCCTTGTATTCAATTTGATTATGGCATGGTTATCAAATGCCCAGTCCATCCCAAGAAATGTTGGATAAGGTGGTGTACCATCTACTATGTCTATTACCTCAAAAACTGCCTTAGTGCACACTCCATG
Source organism: Picea glauca (assembly GCA_000966675.3). Classification (NCBI taxonomy): domain Eukaryota; kingdom Viridiplantae; phylum Streptophyta; class Pinopsida; order Pinales; family Pinaceae; genus Picea; species Picea glauca. The sequence goes on along the minus strand of JZKD02S0565885.1, from coordinate 4,185 downwards.
TAGATCTACTATCACACCCTTAAGCATTCCAATTGGTAGAACTTTGTGTTGGTTTGCTAGCTTCAATTGGAGAGGTGAATAGCTTAGTGTGGGCTCTCCCATACATTGCCATGTATTCTTGGGTAACGCATTTACCTTAGAGTCTAAATCTAGTATGATGTCCCCCATATTGAAATATCCAATGTTAGCATTCAATTTGAATTCCCTGCTTGTCCTCCTTGTATGGAGGTGATTGACTGGTTTTTTTTTCTAACTTCCCCTCTACCTCTGTGTTACATATTTTGCAACATTTTAACAAATGATTGGTCATTCAGTAGCTTAACACATGATTGTAGAAAATTCTTTATGGTACTTACTTGCGCTATAGGTGGTACTTCATTGGTGTGGTCCATTGATAAGGGCATATTGTACATTGGTACGTTCTGAGTATGACGCGAGGTTGATCTAGTGTAGATTTTAGGAATCTTAATCGAGCTTCTTTGCACAGTTAATGGCTTCTGCCCAATACATTAGACTTAATCCCTTAGAATGGATCATACAATTATCCATTTCTTTTAATGTGTGGTTCTTTCTCTCAGCAACAACATTTTGTTGTCATGTATATGGAACAATGTGTGGCATTTGGATGACTTGTGCAATGCAATAACTTGTAAAATTATTGTTTACATATTCGCCTCCATTATTTTTTCTTAACCTTTGAAGTTGATGTCTAGATTTCATTTCTACAAGGGCCTTGTAGGCCAAAAACTTCGCTCTTAAGTTTTAAGAAGTAAACCCAAGTGCGTCTAGAAAATTCATCAATGAAAGTTAAGAAATACTTGCACCCAAAAAAAGAAGGAGAAGAAAGTGGACCATTGTTACACATTATTTTTGTCACCCTGATGATGATTCTACAAGCATGTGTTAAGGCTCTCAAAAGGATCTTTTGCATGAGAAAAATAATTGATTTCATCCTCTATAAAATTGGTTTTTAGAAGGAGTCTGTAGGCTAGGAGTAATACATAGTGCGGAAATCCTTGATTTCCGCAGGCTGCTATATGCCTAACTCGCGGGGTTTCTGCAGGCTGTTATATAGGCAGGCTGTGGCGGCGTTTGAAAGCTAAAGAAAGGAAGAAGTTCACGAAAGTTCTAGAAGGAGGATCTTCTAGAATGTGAGGTGGCGTCTGTATGATTGTGATCCTACTGGCTTCTCTGATTTGGTGGGATCATCCTCATCTCTTTAACCATTTCTCTTTCTGCTATATAATGATAGGTTTCTCATGGAAAAGGTTAAGCAAGATTGAAAAAAGAATTGTTGAAAGAATACGCTGAAGACTGTGTGAAGGATCATGTTGCAACTGATGCTTGAGGTCTCCATTTTTCCATCGAGATTTTGCAGACCATATTCATACAAATTCGAAGCAAGTGTATGTGTGTGTTGGAACAAAGGACCATTGAAAGGGAACTTGTGACATCAAGGCAGTTTGGTTGTATCTTCCACTTTTACTTAATATAATATGGTGACATGTTTCTTTCCCATAAAATCATTAGCATTTTATTACATGACTCCTTGATCACATGTTTAGGTTTTCATTGAATCTACTATTGATGCTTTCACTTTGGTTGGTTTGTGTCATTGCAGATTTGATCTCACAAGAGCGCCGGACGGAAGCAGGGACAACAAAGACATAAGGAAGTGATATCTAAAGGTATGTCATCCATTCCTTATTTGGTAGTAAACTCAATGATTGTAACTTAGGGAAAGCGTCATGTCCTGTCTTGTTTTGTTCTAGATCCAAGTAGATCTAGGGAGATTAGTTTATGTCTGCATTCATTGATTTATCCAATAACAACCACATAAGTCACTTTGGACAAGCTGCAAAGGGGATGAGGTGTGCAAAGAAGTACGTTTGTCAAAATTGTCCCAATGATGTTTTTTGAGAACACAACCGACACAAACACCATCTCTGCAAGAAACAAGAGGAAGAACAATCACCATCTATTGATTACATAGTTGTTGCAATGAGCGATAGTATTGATGACCAAATAGTTCATGCGAAAGTTTGCTCAAGCCATTTCCATGAGCAATAAAAACTAATGGAAAATATGATAAACCAAAGTTGTCAAACTTGTACAACTTGGTAATATCATCAACAATTCCAATTGTGAGAACATGCGTAAGATCTTTTAGATCCTTGATTACAACTTGGTGAGGTGAAAACTCTACGGTTTTACCTCCACCTGAATAAGTGATTTGATATACTAATATAAGGTTGTAGGAAAGACTTGGAACACATAATACATCGTTGAAATGACCATTATCTACCTGAACTACTACAGACCCTACAACACTAAGAGATATATCATCACCAACAAATATTTTCTTGGTGTTACATTCATTAAGAGCATAAAATATGGCTTTATCCTTAGCCATATGATAATATTCTCCAAAATCAATAAGCCACTCATTAGAAGAAGAAGTAGAAGTTGCATTGAAGGAGAAACTAGAAGCAGAAAGTGCATGTACATGAGAAGAATAAGAAGAAGTAGAATCAATATTGATGTTGGGTTTCTTCATCGTTTCTTCTAAAGTTGCCATCTTCTTAAAACATTTGGACTCGTCATGACCATATTTCCCACAAAAGTTGCAATGTCTATCAGTCTTCTTATTTTTGTATTTTGCTCCTTTGTCACCATTAGGAGCTGAAGCTGGCTAAGAGGGTTTGGGAGCCTTGTTTTGCTTGTTATTTTGGTGAGGATGTTGCTTCTTGGGATTCTTGGTTTTATCTTTCTATTGGACCACCAAGGCTTTGTTGGATATATTTGTAGTGTTGATCAATCCAAGTTGCACAAGCTTATTTTTCTCTCGAATTAGAGAATAAAAAAAGGACTCAAGAGAGGGTTCTTTATAAGCACTCCCTAGAGCTTCTCTAGTGGCATAAAAGGTAGATACAAAAATAGAATATGCACTACCAAGCTTAGAAATAATGGCATATATGCATCGATCTTCCTTTAGATGTAGTTCACATTCTATACACAAAAGTCTAAGTGTTTTGAACTTAGATAAGTGGTCTTCAATGTAAGAAAAATAATTTGGACTTAAATTCATTAATTGATTTTCCAACTGGTGAGCTCGAATAATATTGTGTTTGCCAAACACAACTTCAAGTTTTTCCCAAGCTTTATTTGGGGTCTCAATTTTTTGAAGGTGAAACCTTAAATCATGAGAGATGGACATTATGATTAGTCCACAGACTTTGTCATTCCTATTAATCCATTTGGCATACTTGTCATCATCAATGGGTTCTTGTTCTTTTCTCAAGATAATACAGTACAGTCATTTACTTCTTAATAAATTATCCATATGAAACTTCCATTGAAAGTAGTTGGTACTAGTAAGAAAAATATCACTGGGAGAATCCATATTAAATATGAAAAAAAAATGAGACCGATAGTCTAGATGGAAGAATCTAAAAAAAAATAGGTTGTTAAAAAAAAACGACATTGAAAACAAACTTCAGATGTGAAAGCTATGCATTTTTGAAAAAAGAATAAAAGGTAACCAAAGAGCCATGTGGCAAGTAGAAGTTGGTCCACATGATGATGTTCCTCCTAATTGTGCATATAAACTCACTTTTAAATAAGTTACTTACGAAGTGACCCACTTTTATAAAATAAGTGAGAATCACTTTTACAATGAAGTTACTTTGTAAATGAAAGTTGCATGCACAATACCTTAAAATAAAATAAAGTTATTTAATAGTGATTCACTTTTATAACTTAAGTGAAATGCACTTTACAATGAATGCATAAAAATTTTCAAAACATAGTAACAAAAAGGAGACTTGAACTCAAAACCTCTTATTAGTCCCTGTCATAGGCATACAGGGACTATAACAATCGATAATTCGTTGACTACATATTAGTTTGTCCTTTGACCACAAATATTTACATAATATCTATTGTTGGATCTAGGGAACTAAAAACATAGGTTTTTATATAATAAAAAGTACCATATATGTACTGATCTGATTGGATAAGAGATTGGAGGTCTTATTGTCGGCTTCTTTATTCCCAATATTTTATATGGTAACATATCCAAACTTTTTCATCGTATACAGTCTTTTTGAATCATATATTTTTCCTATGTATTGCTTGAAGGTGGATTAATGCTAGCATTAGTTCGAATGTTTGTCTTAGCATTTT
>JZKD02S0565852.1:0-16289 GCA_000966675.3 Picea glauca | reverse complement strand
TTACAAGTACTCTTAACCCCTAACCCTTATCAACACCAATACAGATAACATTTAACCTAAAGCTCTTATAACCCTTAAACCCAAATCCTATAACATACAACACCAAATGAGGAACCCTCATAACCTTCTTAAACCTAACCCTATTACCCTTAATCAATAACTCATCTAAATCCTTAAGTGAAATAACACTTAAACCCTATCTCATAACTCTCGATTCCTCGAATCCCCTTATAACCCCCAAAACATAACCTTTATCTCAAAATTTATGATAATACTTGAACCATATAACACCTCAACCATAACCTACATAATGTGTATAACATTTATATGCAATATAAACCCTATCTCATAACTCCTAATTCATAATTCCTCCAAACATTAATGTGTATCAACCCTACTAATCCCTTATAACCCTTAAAACATATAACATTTATCTAAAAAATCATGATAATCCTTCAACCATATAACCGCTAAACCCTAGCCTACATAACTTGTACAATGTTTATCTTCAATTTAAACCCTATAATTGATATGCCTACCCTAAAAACCCTAAAAACTAACCTTAACCCCTAACTTCTAACGACTACACCATATAAAACTCTTATGCAACCTCACAATTATAACATATTTTCCTTGTAATACTTAAGTCTTATCACCCCCACCAATCTTAACCCCTATATCCATACACACCTACTCTCTAACCCTTCCTAAGGAATAACCCTTGTAACCTCAATAAGAGTTATGTGTAAACACTTGTAATCCCTTACCCCTAACTATTATAACCCATGATTTACAAAACACCTATAAGTCCTAACCATTATAGACCCTATCATCATTAACCCCATAATCATTATCCCCAATGATCCTACGACTCCAGCTACAACCCTTACTAACATAAATCTAAATTTTATAACCATTTACCCCTATAAACCATCCATTAATTGTGTAACCCATAAGCCTCACAACATATAACCTAATTACCTCTAAACCCTATAACCCCTATCAATATTACTAACCCATAATTTGAATAAATTATCTAATATAATATGTAATCTCAAACAATAAACCCATAAACACTATAGATCCTAACACGTAACCCTTATAACCTCTATAATATTAACCATTTCAATCCTTAACCCCTATTAGTTATCACCCCTTACCTACCAAAAATATCAATCAATTTGCAACCACTAACTTGTAAACCTTGTAGCCCATTTCTTATATAACCCATAACCTCTATAATGAGCAACCACTATGACAATTAACCATGAACACTTACAACCATTAACCCATATAACCTCTAACACATACAACCCTTAACATTATTAATCCTTGTGACTTATAACCCTCAACTTGTATAACAAATAAAACTGTGTATAATTGTTTAGCCCCTAGGATCCTGTTGATGGGTCATAAATCCCTTTGACTCAACAGCAGGAACCAAACCCAACACCGAAGCCCAAGTAGACTCTGCAGCGTTTAATGGTGGAATGGTTCTCCATATTTTGCAATCTGGCCAAAATAATCGATGGGCTTTACGTTTTTCTTGTGAAGGCTTTCTCCTTCGGCTCAAACATTATCTTTTTTTGTATTTTCTCTTAGGTAGGACTAATATAATATGGGGCCAGTATAAACCAACCAGGCAACAAAAATGGGAACAAACTTAACTACTCAAGAAGAGGCTAAGCTTGGGAGAACCCTTACACCCTAGCATGCAGACAATGATCATCTACCACGGGCCTAGTACTAATACGTTAACCGTGTGAGTATTACAATTATTGACTGAGATACAATTTATCATAAGAAAAACATGCATGTGATAAACAATGGAAAGTAAAATAATTCACTCAACTCTAATCATTAATCACATAATAACACAAAGACTTATTTTCATCATTAAAGACAAGAACTATAAAACATTGCATCATATAACTTATTAACAGATTTAATAGCTCTTACTCGTTACTGCATCCATTCATGAGACGAAATAAGGAATAATTCTTCTCCACATCCAATCATACATGCATTTGATGAAAAAACAACTTTGTCTCTGGTCCCAAAAGGACTTCCCAATTAAAGCCAGCTCCGAAATAGTTCTTAACAAAACCAAAAATGAGAGTTTCTTGCAACAACCATCGACCCTTAACTAATCGGTTGATGCTCTTATTTATAACATAAAATTAACTAAAAATAACAACTAAAGTGCAGATAAGAAAAACAAAATTCGCCACATGGTGTTCTCTCCTATGATTTCTTCTATGAGTCATATCAAGATATCACTTAAGAGGGTGACTCTTCTTGTACTCTGACCACTTGATGAATAGATCCTCGCAAGTGTTGGCGTATGGGAATCTATGTTGTTCCATCAGGACCGAGTGAATCTCTCTTATCTCTACCGCATGTGATCGATACTTCAATATACTGGTACTTAATTGTTGCAGCATAGCACGTTCTTTGATCGGGTTTTCCATAAACTATCGCACTTGATCTGGTGTCATGTCTGTCACCTTTTCCATTTCTTTGGCCCGTGATGAATCTTTCTCGATGTGTGATCTGACTATGTCCCGCAAGTCAACAAAGTCATCAGGTGTGCCAAACTCAAGGAGTTTGATATCTTTCATCACCTGATTGATTTTGATCTATTTTTTTTCACACTTGGTCCATTTTTCTTGGACTTCTCAATGGGGTTCCCAGGACATCTTGACCCAATACTTAGTCGATTTTCTTATGTGGTCAATTTTTCTTTAAATTAGCACCCGAATGTCGTGCTCTTCGGTGTCTCAACCCTTTTTCACCGTGTTGATATATTTGAACCTTTCCACAGCCTATTGTGCTTTCTCATACCACCTCTCCATGTCTTTTCACATCACAAGTTCCATGAGGGTGTCTTCCTAAAGCTCATCTATCCTTGTAGTGAATAGGTTTCGTTCATATATAAACTTATTGTAGGCCTCCTTGAATTCGTTCCTTAGGTACACCGTGACCTATGTGGTGCCCTGATAATATTTGGCCAAGTGGTGCAAATGTTTCAACTCCTTTAGAGTAGAAACCATCTCTTCTTCATCTCTTTTATCCATGTCTAGGGTGGCATCTATGATCTCCATCCCTATGTCGATGAGTTTGGAAGTCTTAGCATGCTCGTTGTTGATCAGGTTTTCCTCCATGGTGATGAGGATAGAGAAATCCAGATTCTTCCTCCTCTTCTTGGTGGTTCTCTATATTATAGCCCTCCTTTTCTAATATAAGCGATGGCATGTATGTCAGCTACTTCATCTATAGGTTAGGGAATCTGTTGATCCCCCCAGGTGAGTGTATATCCTACACTCCCGATGGTATATATTTCTTCAAGGCTGGGTTCTTGAACTTCCTCCCTGTGTTCTTAAGGCCTCTCTTTTGTTTTTCGCTCATCATGGTTTTGAGTACCAATTGAAAATGAGGCATCGGGGGTATGTTGGGTACTTACTTGATCATCGGTCATTAAAACACCTATTTCTTGTTGTGGAACTTCTTCCTTTTGTTAGTCGAATCCCGAATCATCATTCAGGTTGTCCGCTTCAGTCTCTGGCGCATTGGGCAGCTGAGTGTCTAAGATGCTTCCAATTTATTTTTCACTCTGTGGAAGCTCTTGAATCTGAGAATCAAGAACTAGGGAGTATGTCTTTTCTGCCTCTTTTTCCTCTGCATTACAAGAAGGGGTCACAAGGGATACCTCTGGGCTCTGATCATCATCATATATTTTAATCAGCTCGCTTAAGGTGTTTGATGGAATTGTCCTCCTTGATCTTATGACTATCTTTGGTTGAGATGAAACAATTGCTGGGATCCAGTCGGTGGCATTGTAAACTCAGGGTTGTCTAACCCAGTAATTTTATGAAGGTCTATGAATTTAGGGCCGCTTGGGCCCGTCTGAATTCTATCTGGATTGTCTACAGAGAGCCCTGTCATGTTTATGAGGTCCGATTCATATTCCAGCTGATCAATTATCCGTTTCACATGATATAACATGAGTAACCCCCTCTCCCATGCATCTTGATCCATGGGTATACCTCTACCTTACACCGGGGCTACCTGGGAAATTTTTGTTGCTTCGACCGCTACTTGGGGAGTTGTCGCTTCGACCGCTAGCATTTCTTGTTTGTCTCTAAGGGCCTCTTGACCTAATTGTTCTATGGTAGTTTCTTTATTGTCTAGACTCATGGATCTGAACTTGGTCATTTTTGGATCGGCCATCCTTGCCACCACCTCGTCCCAGTCCTGGGCATTTTCTGTGAAGATCTCATCTACGAATTTGTCATGGGAATATGGCCAGCAGGGTGACACTTGAGAGGCATGTTTTAGGACTAGACTCTTTAGGTCCCTCTTGCGGAACCTACTAGTATGGAATTGAAACTCTAATTGGTTCATCCCTTCCTACTTGTCTTGGGCAGTTTCTTTTACTAGGTAGAAGCCGACATGAAATCCGTACGGTATAAACTTCAACTTCTTATCTTTGACTAGGGTAGCATTGTAACCTTGCAAGATGGTATGGTATCAAATCTCTNTTTCTGGGTCTATGTGGATGCCTTCTTGAGATATAATGTGTCCTAACAACTTACCTTCCTCGACACCGAAAACAATTTTCTTAGGGTTTAAGGATATGACGTATTTCCTACACCATTCAAAAATCTGGTTCAAGTGTTGGATGTGATCTTCTCTATTCTCTGAATACACAATTAAATCTTCCAAGTAGACTACTACACACTTGTTGATTAGTCCCTGAAATGCTACTTCCATGGCCCTCTAAAAGGTTTCCCCATCGTTGATTAACCCAAAGGGCATGTGTTTATAAGAAAAGGTTCCCCATTTGGTTCAAAAAGTAGTTTTCAAATGATCTTCTTCTGAAACTAGAACCCAGTTGTAACCTAAGAAACCGTCCAACAAGGAGAGAATATCAAAGCCAGACAAGGTCTTCAAGAGCTGCTCCATCGGTGGGACTGAGTAGTTGTCCTTTTCTAAATCTCTATTGAGGTTTCTAAAATCTACATATAGGCGGATCTCCCCGGACTTTTTTCTTACAGGAACCAAATTTTCTACCCATGCAAAATGCCTAACCTGGAAGATAATTTTGGCATCTAAAAATTTATTTAATTCCTGACACATGAGAGGCTCCAGGGATGGGTGGTACTTCTGGAGCTTCTGTTGGAAGGGTTTTACTTCAGGCTTTAAAGGGATAGTATGTTGAATCATACAGGTATCATAATTTTTCAGATCTCGGTAGGACCACGCAAAGACATCTTGATATTGTCTAGAAAGATTGAGATAGGCCTTCCTGTCCTCTTTGGATATTGTCTTGCCAAGGTTTACATTTTTTGGGTTTTCTAGGGTTCTGAGATTTATAGTTTCATGCATGGGATAGGAAATACCAGTTTTCGCGTTTTTTGACCCCTTGAACCTTTCCTTTAGGTCAAAAAGGTTTTCTAAATTAGTTATTCCCTTCAGAATTGTGTGAGACTTTGATCTGTCGATTGATTGATATATTTGAGGATTGTTCTCTGTTGATTGTTCTTGGAATACTTCATCATCAATAGCTACATATTTGAAATTATCTTGGTTAGTCACAAAGTTTATGATCTGTTCATCTCCTTCAAAGACCTTCCAATTAGAAATGTTGTTGGGCACTGATGGTTTGTAGAGTAGCTCCACAGTGAACCGAGAGGCTTCATAATCTTCTAGAGGTGACAGCCTCGAGGCAGCGGTGGCTAGGGAATCGGCAAGAATTTTCTTTGCTCTGGGAATCGTTGTAATGTTGAAAGCCTCAAAATGATCTATTAACCTATGTACTTCCTATTGGTAATTCTTTAGGTGCGGAGAATTTCAATGTTTTATTTTTGCATTCGAACTCTAGTCCATGGATTTCTTGAACCCTTGTACTAGAGCTTCATACTCAGAGGTTTTATTTGTGCATTCGAACTCTAGCTTGCAGGACAGGAAATGTCGTTGACCTTTCGAATCAATGAGGATGCACCCTGTCCCATACCCTTCTTTTGATTTAGAACCATCAAAGTATAAGGTCCAAACTTGTGGGAGAAATCTATTAGGTATTTCTTTCATGTCACTTTCCTCTTTTCCTTTTGTTTGTTCTATGATTTATAACGCAGGTTCCTGGAAAAAGAGGGTTTCCTCTACCACCATCGGCAATTCTTCTCGAAAAATTATTTCGGAGTTTTTAGTAAGAGGGACATCAGATGAGAGAGGGGAGAATTTCCCAAATTAGGAATCATAGGAATAATGTCCTAGTAGAGGGAAATTTTTCGATGAGGGTTCGTTTAGGCTTTCTAGGTTAGTAACAGTGTGTTTTAGATATCTTTCCCTATCAATTCTGATCATATTTTTGTGTCCCTTTAAGGGTAGACAAAGGTGCGCCCAATCTATACTAAAGTATATGTTTAACTTCTCAGACCAATCTCAGCTTAATAATAACCCATAAGCTTCTGGGATGTCCACTACAATGAAGTCAATCACTTTCACAAACTTAGAATGTGTCGCTATTCCAATCATTACATCTTTGAGTTCTCCCATGACCTTGACCTTCGTTTTGTCTAGTTGTATTACATGTTTGTCACTTTTGAGAGGGAGTGCATTGAGTTTTTTGCAAATAAACAGTGGCATAACATTAGAGGATGCTCCTAAATTGACCAAACAAATATGGAGGTTTATGTTGAAGACTTTGAATGTTAAGAGGAACAGTAGGACAAAAGGTTTTCCCTTCTTATCTTCAGAGCAAGCGTTCACAGTTGGCTTATGTAATAGATATGCGGGAGTTAGATTTATTTTTTGATCATTGTTTGTCATAGGATTTTCTACTGATTTCAAAGTTTCTAACAGGAAGTCTTTTTGCTGAGCGATTCTACATATGTCCATAACTGAAATATTAGCCTTCAACTTCTTCAAATATTCTACTATGTTGTAATCCATCTTGGGTGATTCTCGTGTATGGAGGTTTATAGGGTTTCTTCGAGGACCAAAAGATGCTTTTGGGTGATCGGGAGTCGGTCTCCCTCCCGAAGTTTGGGTCATAGTAAGGTAGTTTGAGACAGGTTGACCCCTAATTCATGTTTTCACAGCCAATACTTCTGCAGGTAGTTATTGAACCTCAAATAGGTCGTCGGAAGGAATAGCTAGGTCAGGATCCCATATCAATTTGGTTGTCTCTTCTGGTGGAGTAATTTCTTCCTGATCGATGATATTCATACTGGATTCACTTGATTGTTTGGTCAGGGAGACTTCGTCTAGAAATTGGTTGACCATAAAATTCATGACGTGCAAACATTGAGGGCAGTCTCTTTCACGGTGGTTTTCCTGGTGATAAGTGCAGAAAGAGTCAGATGCTACATTTCCCATATCGATATTTAAGTTCATTGGGGGAGGTTCAATTGCTTTAAATGATGTATTCCTTTTAAATAAAGTCTTCTAGGGCCTTTGGCCTTGGTTTCCCTCCCCTTCCCTTCTCTTCATGTCTATGATTCTATTTGATATCTTTTCTACCATGCGTTGTAGGTCCTCTATGTCCCCACTTCCCTTTTCAAAAGATTTTTATGTTTGTTTCCCTGGGGGACTAGTAAGAAATAGCCCTCTCTTGGGAGGAGTTTGAACTTATTTCTTAACTAAAGAGACCCGACCTTCTTTACATCATTTCATTTGGAACTCTATCATTTTGGCTTCTTTAAAATTCTCAGCTAGGGTTATTTTGGAAGCCCTCTTCACAAACATGGAAATAGAAGCTGGGAGAGCATTAGCATATACTTCAATTTGCAACTCATGAGTAGGTTTATCTTCGGGCTAGAATTTGTTTAAGATGGTGGTAAATCTTTGATTAAATTCTTTTATCCTTTCCTTCAAATTCATGGAGGTAGTGAACAACTTGGCCATGAGAGCTCCTGTAGTAGTTTCATCTGCAAATTTATCTAAAAAGTCATTTTGAAACTTCGTCCAACTAGTTATGGATCCTATAGGTAAGTTAAAATACCACGTGGAAGTTGAATTCTCAAAAGTGTAGGGGAACAGCCTGCAAACTACATCTTCATGTTGTACATTCATCAGTTTGATGGCTAGTATGAATTTCTTGATATGATCTTCCGACATTCATGAGGTTTCAGGGTCAAATTTAGGAAGTAACTTCTCTGGGTGTCGGAGAAGGTTATGTACTCGTCCAGGGATGGCCAAATCATATCTAGCCAACCAGGGTTGATTTTTATGTGGTGATTTTCCCCTCTCTTCAGCATGGTCATTATGATCTTCCATATCTTCAGATCCTGAAACTGAGCATACTGAGATAAACCCTTCTTCTTCCAAAAAATCGTTCGGATCAGAGAAGTCGTCAGCAGGCATTTCATGGATTAGATTAAGAGGATGTTCAATTTCAGTGAGAGAGAAATATATCATGTCTTCTATTGTGTGCACAAAAACCTAGTCGAGGGTATCAACCATTGTTTTTCTCACTTGTTTTCTTCGAGGAAGTATCGGAGCTAAGGATAGCGCACCAATCTGTCGAGCATATGCTCTTGTGATTCTTCTGAATTGATTCAATTCCTCGTGAGGGAGAACGTAAGCTATGTCAGGGTATAGGCATTCTTCCTTAGGCTGGGGTGAGTTATGCATTTTAGGAGTACTCAATGTGTGTGGGTTGTCTTGGGAATGACTAGCCATGCATGTGGGTTGTTTTGAATCTACAGGTTGTCTGAAATATCATATGAAATATGTATTCAGCCATTCATTCTTCAGGCCCCTCCTTCTAGCGTCAATTCTATTGATGGGTCCGAAATCCCTTTAAATCAACAGTAGGAACCAAACCCACCATCGAGGCCCAATTAGATTCTACAACATTTAATGGTGGAATGGTTCTCCATATTTTGCAATCCGACCAAAATAATCGATGGGCTTTACGTTTTTCTTGTGAAGGCTTTCTCCTTCGATTCGAACATTCTCTTTTTTTGTATTTTATCTTAGGTAGGATATATATAATATGGAGCCCTGTCATGTTTATGAGGTCTGATTCATCTTGTAGCTAATCAATAATCTATTGCATGTGCTCTAACATGAGTAACCCCCTCTCCCACGCGTCGTGAGCCATGGGGGTACCTCTACCTTACACCGGGGCTACCTGGGGAATTTATGTTGCTTCGGCCGCTACTTGGGGAGTTGTCACTTCAGTCGCTAGCATTTCTTATCTGTCTCTAAGGGCCTCTTGACCTGATTTTTCTATGGTCGTTCCTTGCTTGTCTAGACTCATGGATTTGAACTTGGTCATTTTTGGATTGGCCATCTATGCCACCACCTCGTCCCAATATTGGGAATTTTCTGTGAAGATATTGTCTTCGAATTTGTCATGGGAATATGGCCAATAGGGTGACACTTGAGAGGCATATTTTAGGACTAGACTCTTTGGGTCCTACTTGTGGAACCTGCCAATATGGAATCGAAACTCTAATTGGTTCATCCCTTCCTACTTGTCTTGGGCAGTTTCTTTTACTAGGTAGAAGCTGACATGAAATCCGTACGGTATAAACTTCAACTTATTATCTTTGACTAGGGTAGTGTTGTAACCTTGCAATATGGTCTAGTATTAGATATCTCCCACTACAAGTCGGTTAGGGACATGTACTAGTAGGATATGAGGTACTTCACTGGCCCTGAATACCCTAATGTAGGTATTTCATTCATCCAGATACTAGTGGTTGACCTTGGATAGTCTTGGAAACTCTTTCTTGAAAAGAATAAAATGAATGCATGCGATGAATTAATCGCAGATGAGGGAGTAGGATTTTTTTTACCTATTATCCCATAGGATGCTGAAATATAGATGGACCAGGAACTCCGTGATGTGCCAGCTTAAGTTCATGCCGACAAAGATGTTTCTGGCACACATGACGTCTAGCAAATGTGACGCCATATAGAAGGCTATAGTCTCCCCTTCTTTTGGTGTTTGAGCCTATCATATGTAGACGCTCAACTACTTTGAAATGATGGCTCCCTAATTGAATTCTCTCCTAGAGATAGATATTTTTTATGCTAGAGGAATCCATGCCTTTTAAAACCTAGAGTAGTCTTTCTCACCATACAACCGACAAATGAGTGTCATTAGGAAGATGTATGGTTCTCTTAGGTTGTTCGTTGGGTACCAGCTGGAGGTCCGGTTGGTGAATTTCTTATCTTATCATGACCATGAGGCCATCACCCAACTGGTGTCATGGAACTCGTAAAATTTCACAATGAAATCAATATTCAGTCGCTCCTCTAGGTCTCTAAGCTTGTAGTACTTATGGACCTCCACCGAAAGGAAAACTCTGACACATTAACCATCGTCATATTTTATTAGGAAATTTTGTGTGTCTGTGTGGTCAATGTGATATATATGGATATTAGTGGCCACCCACCTTTTCCAACTGGCTCAAAACAGTTTTCTAACAATTTTGGCAATTTACTATTTTTAGCAGTTTTAACTTCTGGGGCCATTTTGAGGGCCTAAATGAANGGTTGTCTCTTCTGGTGGAGTAATTTCTTCCTGATCGATGATATTCATACTGGATTCACTTGATTGTTTGGTCAGGGAGACTTCGTCTAGAAATTGGTTGACCATAAAATTCATGGCGTGCAAACATTGAGGGAAGTCTCTTTCACGATTGTTTTCCTGGTGATAAGTGCAGAAAGAGTCAGATGCTACATTTCCCAGATCGATATTTAAGTTCATTGGGGGAGGTTCAATTGCTTTCAACGATGGATTCCTTTTAAATAAAGGCTTCTAGGGCCTTTGGCCTTGGTTTCCCTCCCCTTCCCTTCTCTTCATGTCTATGATTTTATTTGATATATTTTCTACCATGTGTTGTAGGTCCTCTATGTCCCCACTTCCCTTTTCAAAAGATTTTTATGTTTGTTTCCCTGGGGGTCTAGTAAGAAATAGCCCTCTCTTGGGAGGAGTTTGAACTTATTTCTTAACTAAAGAGACCCGACCTTCTTTACATCATTTAATTTGGAACTCTATCATTTTGGCTTCTTTAAAATCCTCAGCTAGGGTTATTTTGGAAGCCCTCTTCACAAACATGGAAATAGAAGATGGGAGAGCATTAGCATATACTTCAATTTGCAACTCTTGAGTAGGTTTATCTTCGGGCTGGAATTTGTTTAAGATGGTGGTAAATCTTTGATTAAATTATTTTATCCTTTCCTTCAAATTCATGGAGGCGGTGAACAACTTGGCCATGAGAGCTCCTGTAGTAGTTTCATCTGCAAATTTATCTAAAAAGTCCTTTTGAAACTTCGTCCAACTAGTTATGGATCCTATAGGTAAGTTAAAATACCACGTGGAAGTTGAATTCTTGAAAGTGTAGGGGAACAGCCTGCAAACTACATCTTCATGTTGTACATTCATCAGTTTGATAGCTAGTATGAATTTCTTGATATGATCTTCCGACATTCATGAGGTTTCAGGGTCAAATTTAGGAAGTAACTTCTCTAGGTGTCGTGGAAGGTTATGTACTCGTCCAGGGATGGCCAAATCATATCTAGCCAACTAGGGTTGATTTTTATGTGGTGATTTTCCCCTCTCTTCAGCATGGTCATTATGATCTTCCATATCTTCAGATCCTGAAACTGAGCATACTGAGATAAACCCTTCTTCTTCCAAAAAATCGTTCGGATCAGAGAAGTCGTCAGCAGGCATTTCATGGATTAGATTAAGAGGATGTTCAATTTCAGTGAGAGAGAAATATATCATGTCTTCTATTGTGTGCACAAAAACCTAGTCGAGGGTATCAACCATTGTTTTTCTCACTTGTTTTCTTCGAGGAAGTATCGGAGCTAAGGATAGCGCACCAATCTGTCGAGCATATGCTCTTGTGATTCTTCTGAATTGATTCAATTCCTCGTGAGGGAGAACGTAAGCTATGTCAGGGTATAGGCATTCTTCCTTAGGCTGGGGTGAGTTATGCATTTTAGGAGTACTCAATGTGTGTGGGTTGTCTTGGGAATGACTAGCCATGCATGTGGGTTGTTTTGAATCTACAGGTTGTCTGAAATATCATATGAAATATGTATTCAGCCATTCATTCTTCAGGCCCCTCCTTCTAGCGTCAATTCTATTGATGGGTCCGAAATCCCTTTAAATCAACAGTAGGAACCAAACCCACCATCGAGGCCCAATTAGATTCTACAACATTTAATGGTGGAATGGTTCTCCATATTTTGCAATCCGACCAAAATAATCGATGGGCTTTACGTTTTTCTTGTGAAGGCTTTCTCCTTCGATTCGAACATTCTCTTTTTTTGTATTTTATCTTAGGTAGGATATATATAATATGGAGCCCTGTCATGTTTATGAGGTCTGATTCATCTTGTAGCTAATCAATAATCTATTGCATGTGCTCTAACATGAGTAACCCCCTCTCCCACGCGTCGTGAGCCATGGGGGTACCTCTACCTTACACCGGGGCTACCTGGGGAATTTATGTTGCTTCGGCCGCTACTTGGGGAGTTGTCACTTCAGTCGCTAGCATTTCTTATCTGTCTCTAAGGGCCTCTTGACCTGATTTTTCTATGGTCGTTCCTTGCTTGTCTAGACTCATGGATTTGAACTTGGTCATTTTTGGATTGGCCATCTATGCCACCACCTCGTCCCAATATTGGGAATTTTCTGTGAAGATATTGTCTTCGAATTTGTCATGGGAATATGGCCAATAGGGTGACACTTGAGAGGCATATTTTAGGACTAGACTCTTTGGGTCCTACTTGTGGAACCTGCCAATATGGAATCGAAACTCTAATTGGTTCATCCCTTCCTACTTGTCTTGGGCAGTTTCTTTTACTAGGTAGAAGCTGACATGAAATCCGTACGGTATAAACTTCAACTTATTATCTTTGACTAGGGTAGTGTTGTAACCTTGCAATATGGTCTAGTATTAGATATCTCCCACTACAAGTCGGTTAGGGACATGTACTAGTAGGATATGAGGTACTTCACTGGCCCTGAATACCCTAATGTAGGTATTTCATTCATCCAGATACTAGTGGTTGACCTTGGATAGTCTTGGAAACTCTTTCTTGAAAAGAATAAAATGAATGCATGCGATGAATTAATCGCAGATGAGGGAGTAGGATTTTTTTTACCTATTATCCCATAGGATGCTGAAATATAGATGGACCAGGAACTCCGTGATGTGCCAGCTTAAGTTCATGCCGACAAAGATGTTTCTGGCACACATGACGTCTAGCAAATGTGACGCCATATAGAAGGCTATAGTCTCCCCTTCTTTTGGTGTTTGAGCCTATCATATGTAGACGCTCAACTACTTTGAAATGATGGCTCCCTAATTGAATTCTCTCCTAGAGATAGATATTTTTTATGCTAGAGGAATCCATGCCTTTTAAAACCTAGAGTAGTCTTTCTCACCATACAACCGACAAATGAGTGTCATTAGGAAGATGTATGGTTCTCTTAGGTTGTTCGTTGGGTACCAGCTGGAGGTCCGGTTGGTGAATTTCTTATCTTATCATGACCATGAGGCCATCACCCAACTGGTGTCATGGAACTCGTAAAATTTCACAATGAAATCAATATTCAGTCGCTCCTCTAGGTCTCTAAGCTTGTAGTACTTATGGACCTCCACCGAAAGGAAAACTCTGACACATTAACCATCGTCATATTTTATTAGGAAATTTTGTGTGTCTGTGTGGTCAATGTGATATATATGGATATTAGTGGCCACCCACCTTTTCCAACTGGCTCAAAACAGTTTTCTAACAATTTTGGCAATTTACTATTTTTAGCAGTTTTAACTTCTGGGGCCATTTTGAGGGCCTAAATGAAKTTTTTTCGGGATCGAGCTCCYMAATGATAATTARATACATKATTGATCCCCCAAAATGAATCTCCTCAATGATACCTTTCCAACGGGCTATCACACGYCTAAAAYAGAGATCGTATACAAAAGTTACGACCCCGGGAAGTTGATGTACTAACTTACCCAAATGGGGCCCACATGACTTTTGGTGCTTCATCTCCTAGGGTTAGGTTTTTGGATGTCTAGGGTTTTGGGGATTCTTGATTATTGTAAAAATACCTTCATAGCCTCATTGTAACCTTCTTCTTGTGAATGCACACTTTCGTCACATCTCTTCTCAGAGATAAGCCTCCACCATTCCAGCAAGCTTGTTTCCGCTGCATTTTACAGTTTCAGCTTATTTCGTTATTGAATAGAAACCAGTTTTACTGTATCTCTGTTATTTTGTGTTAATAACCTATTAATAATATTTATTCATTTCATTCTTCTCATAAAATCTAGATCAGTGGTATCAGAGCGGTCTTCTCCTTGTCGTCTTAATGCATGTCCCCAACGAGGTCAGAGCACAAAGAGTTGGGTCTCAAGTTTATTTCTCTTGAGGAAAGAAACTCTCGCATGCCCAAGCGACCTCCCATGGTAGGAGAAAAGAAATATGACAAGATAGGATATCCTTTCAAATTTTTGATTGAGGAAGCCCTCATGCAACAGAGGAACGAGATTATGGTTAGTTTCGCACAAATGCTTCGGCGGCTACAAACAGGCGATGCATCTTTTCTAAACAGAGGCGCTGCCCCCTTCAAGGTACAAATAAAATTTTATATTCCTATATTTGAAGTTCAGATAGATGCAGATGCTATAGACAAGTGGTTGAATCTACTAGAAGGGTATTTTTCTATCCATAACTTTTCAAATAAAGAGAATATAACTTTTGCGCTCCTCAAAGCCGTTCCCCATGTCAAAGATTGTTGGGAAACTTTCTGTGAGCAAAAGGAAACAGAGGAAACCTCATTATTTTCAGTCACGGCCACCTAGGAATCGTTCAGGGATGCTATTAAGGAAAAATACTACCCTGTCGGAAGTTATGATGACCTATATACCAAATGGACCACACTGTGGCAAGAAAGAGACCAAGCAGTGCCAGATTTCACAAATATCTTCCATACCGTGCGCACCAAGTTGGGTATCAAAGATTCAGAGTGACATATGGTACTCAAGTATCATGGTGCTCTACATAGATACATCCAGACTAAAATGGAATTTCTGGACATCTCATCCTTGGGCGCAGCCTACTGATGTGTCGTCAAAATCGAGCATAAGTTCAAACAAAAGATGCGGAAATTTCGGCCTGGGAACCCCTCACAACAAAAGCTAGGAAATTGCGGCCCCAACCCACCGAACAAAGGACAGAAAAAATATGGAAAGTATCAAGACAACCAATCCAAGCTACAAGCAAAGAAGGACATCAAAAAGACAAAGAAAGATACTAGGAAGTGGTGCAACTTCCATAAGATCCCTTGGCATAACACAGCTGACTGTTGCTCAAAGCAGTTGTTGGTGGCCGAAGTGAAAGCCTCTAAATTAGATGAAGATTATGACTCTGAGACAGAACTACAAAGGGGAAGATGGATCATTGACATGGAACCCAATGCCACCGTTGCTACCACCAAGCTCTAGCCTGGTAAACCAGACGAGCCAGAAGAAGGAGAGCACCTCTTCCATTCACAGATGTGGGTAAAAGGCACCCTGTTGCACTTAATCATTGATAGTAGTATCTAGAAGAACCTAATATCAGTAGAGGTCGTCAAGTGGTTGGCCCTAAAAATAATGTCGCACCCACAACCGTACACCATTGGATGGCTCCGCCAAGGAAGCGATCTCCGCGTCAGCAAACGGTGTCAACTGTCATATGGCATCAAGCCCTTCAAAGACGAGGTATTGTGTGATGTTTCTCCTCTCAAATTTTTTGATGTTCTTTTGGGCCAACCTTATTTATGGAAATGTCATGTTGTATATGAGTCTAGGCCTCATAGTGTTATTATTACTTTGAACAGGAAATTGTACAGGATACCTGAGGTTGTCCCACCTAGTGCTATTTCTTTGATCTCTACTAAGCAATGCAGAAAGGTCATCTCTCAGATGAGGAAGTTTGTTTTCTTTGTGATTTTCTCTTATAATAAGAGAAATATCACAACCACATCCAGGATCTCTACGGCTGACCTCTCCACACACCAGAAGTAAGTAGATAGGGTCGTGCAAGAATACTCGGATATATTCTCCTCACCTACAGGGGCACCTCTACACTGTCAGGTCAAGCACCCCATCGATCTGATCCCTGACGCACCACTACCCAATGGTCCAGTCTATCATCTCTCTTTGTTAGAGAATGAGGAGATCAAGCGACAGATCCAAGAACTGCTCCACAAGGGGCACATCCTGTTGAAATAATGTAACTGCAAAGAACATTCTTATTATTATTTT
>JZKD02S0565841.1:0-16289 GCA_000966675.3 Picea glauca | reverse complement strand
CACATATATTTATAAAAGGAAATATTTATCTATTAAAATAATTTTAAGAAGTATGGTTTTCACGGATTTATGTGTGATGTATTTTTATATTTGATTATTAAGCTGATAAATTTTTTTTTTTTTTTTTAATTGTGTATTTGATAATGATGATGATAAAGGTGGATGTTATTAGTCCCTACTGAAGGCGCAGTAGCGACTGGCTTCACTATTCCTATGAATTATATGTTGTCATATCCAAAGTTTTTAACATCTACGCTAGTTTTGAATTTGTAGTATTCATACTGAAATGTTTAGTTATCCAAAGTTTTTAGCAATTGAAAATTAGTTGACTTTATATTAGTTTTTCGTTTGACTACAAATTTTTGTATAGTTTCTATTGTTTGAAATACACAACAAAAAACATTATTTTTTATTTTTTTTTATATAATCAAAAAAATCTTTACATGTCATGATCTCGTTGGATAATAGATTTGAGGTATTATTTCCATCTTTGCTATTCCCAATGATTTATATGTTGGCATATCCAAAGTTTTTATCATCTACAATGTTTTTGAATTTGTACTATTCATATTGAAATGTTTGGATATCCAATTTTTTTAGCATGGATAGTCAGTTTTCAAATTACTTTGTCCTCTAACTATATTATTTTAGCATATCTATTGATTTATTATTAGTATTTTTATTATTATTATTATTATTTTTATTTTATTTTTTGTTATTAATTTTTTATTTTTTATTATTTTTGTTATTAATTTTTTATTTTTTATTTTTTATTTATTGTTGCTTCGATATTCTTTGTGATTGTTGCATACGTATTCTTAAATGTTTGCACAACGTGACGCCCTTCGACGGTTCTGATAGTCTTAAGTGTTTACTGAACAGGCTTCACAACCTTAAATTTTTATTCTACAGTTGTGTTACAATACATTTTACTTCCATTTGTTGATACACCGTTGCCTGCAGTGAATTTGGGAAATGTTGTTTTTCACCGGCATTACTGCTTCACTGGTTGATGCTTTTTGTTGGTTGGTTCGATATTGGTTGTTGTTGTTTGATTCAACTTTGCAAAGTTGAGGTCTTGTAGCTGCAGTTGGACCACTCTGTGGTTGTTCACTGGTTTGTTGTTCTTCAACTTTGCAAGTAGTTGGACCTATTGTTGTGGTTTGAAGGTTTTCGAGATGCTCTTTTGTCATGTCTCGTTGACGGGTAAGTTTTTGTGCCATGGCTTCGTTGCTATTGCTTGTTTGTTGCTTGCTATTTGCAACTTGCAAGCAAGTATTTTCAATACTAGGTGTCCCTGCCTCACAACCCTGTTGGAGAACATCTTCCTTTGTCATTTCTACACCCAAAATCTTTTCCTTGTTATTGAACATCAATGTTCTATATAGAACCTTCCTTTGTCGCAACAATGGTGACATATAAAAAAAAAAATCCTCATTTTTCCTTTTCCTGAAAACCATATGTTTGAAGCATTTTTTTCACAATGTTCTCCTCATATTATATGTTCATGGAAACCATAATTTTCCTTAGTCTATTTTCTTCCAAACATCTTGTTCCACTTTGAATGTCGATGCTGGAAACAGAACCCATATCTGTCACAGTTATAATGAAATATAAAAAAGAAAATCATATGTTCTCGTCTTATTTTCTGTTCCTAGGAAACCATGCACTCGATGCATTTTTTTCCAGGTTGTTTCCTTCCAATCACATATGACAACTTCCACTTTTTGGATATCTTTCCATAGCTTTTTCCAAAATAGCAATGCAAAGGGTTTTATTAAACGAGTTCGGTGTTGTCACAGGGGGAAATCATTTTCTAACGTGAACTTCGTCCACATGTTGCCTTTGTCCTATGCTTTGTTTCTTAATGCAAACCATCTTCTTCCTCTGAAAATCTTGTAGGATAAATGCCAGGAATAGGTTAAAAAATTATATACCTTGAATACTCGATCTTTGTGCTCAACAAATTTATAGTGTTATTTATTTCCATTGTCTGTTTTGTTTGGTTCACTGTTCACTGTACTTTTGTTTGCTTGTCATATGTTGTGGCGGCTATGGAGGATTGAATTTATCAAAAATAATTTTGAAGGATAGATAGAGGAATTGGAATGGAGTTCCACACTTGTAATTTTCTATTTCTCTTTTTCTTTTTCTTTTTTCGCTCTTTTTTTATTTTATTTTCTCTGTTTGTATATAAACTGAATATAGGTAAGAAACATCTTGAAAATCACAGTTTAAGAGATGAAACAAGTAATAGATGTTGAGTCATGGGAAATAGATACAGAGTCCATTGTTCATGAAAACATCAACCAGGTATTGCATACAATTGGGCTTTTTAGATTCGATGCATTCTCGTATACTGTAGGGGATTTCCTTTTCGATGCATTTCAGGTTCTATTGCATTTTTGTTATTCTTCAACTGGCCTATGCAATGGATTGATAGATTCTTTCCTGGACTATTTAAAAAATGGTGACGCTGAGGCATTGGAGTCATATGAATACGAGTTGGCATCTGACTTTCTTTGGCAGTTGCATGGAATACATGATGTCACTACATATTTCTCAAAGATGCAGTTGTCTGCATCTATAATTCTACCTGCACATGAGAGGGGACTTTGGGGAGATACATTTTGTATACGATGGTTGTCTAAGTGGCTCAATATATCAATTGGAATGTGGTCATTGAAAAGAAAAACAATATATCTACTATTTAACAAAATTGCATCCAACGATCCATATTGCATCTTGTTCCATGATGCCAATTCTGTTAGTGCTCATTATAAACCACTAGTGTATAGAAAATTATCCATATGCAATCTTGGAGGACCTCATACTTTCTTGTCCCTTATTTGCAAAGACCTTGAATCGCAATGGAAATGAAATATGCATCGTGTACAGTGCCATGCCTTGCAGATATCAACAACTATTGCATATAGTTGTGGAGATAGTTTGTTCAATGCAAATTGCTATTTGGTAGCAACAGAGTTCGATGTGCAGTCGCTGTGGATTTACACTGTAAAATCCTTTTTCAATGCAATTATAGGTGGCAGCCAACGGGATTTTAGCTGTTTGCATCAACACCTTTCGCCATATCTTCTAGAAAATATTTCAACAATTGGAAGTTGGCAAGAATACCTTGTAAACATGGCACTACCATATGAAAAAGGAAATNCAACTTCCACTTTCTGGATATCTTTCCATAGCTTTTTCCAAAATAGCAATGCAAAGGGTTTTATTAAACGAGTTCGGTGTTGTCACAGGGGGAAAGCATTTTCTAACGTGAACTTCGTCCACATGTTGCCTTTGTCCTATGCTTTGTTTCTTAATGCAAACCATCTTCTTCCTCTAAAAATCTTGTAGGATAAATGCCAGGAATAGGTTAAAAAATTATATACCTTGAATACTCGATCTTTGTGCTCAACAAATTTATAGTGTTATTTATTTCCATTGTCTGTTTTGTTTGGTTCACTGTTCACTATACTTTTGTTTGCTTGTCATATGTTGTGGCGGCTATGGAGGATTGAATTTGTCAAAAATAAGTTTGAAGGATAGATAGAGGAATTGGAATGGAGTTCCACACTTGTAATTTTCTATTTCTCTTTTTCTTTTTCTTTTTTCGCTCTTTTTTTATTTTATTTTCTCTGTTTGTATATAAACTGAATATAGGTAAGAAACATCTTGAAAATCACAGTTTAAGAGATGAAACAAGTAATAGATGTTGAGTCATAGGAAATAGATATAGAGTCCATTGTTCATGAAAACATCGACCAGGTATTGCATACAATTGGGCTTTTTAGATTCTATGCATTCTCGTATACTGTAGGGGATTTCCTTTTCGATGCATTTCAGGTTCTATTGCATTTTTGTTATTCCTCAACTGGCCTATGCAATGGATTGATAGATTATTTCCTGGACTATTTAAAAAATGGCGACGCTGAGGCATTGGATTCATATGAATACGAGTTGGCATCTGATTTTCTTTGGCAGTTGCATGGAATACATGATGTCACTACATATTTCTCAAAGATGCATTTGTATGCATCTATAATTCTGCCTACACATGAGAGGGGACTTTGGGGAGATACATTTTGTATACGATGGTTGTCTAAGTGGCTCAATATATCAATTGGAATGTGGTCATTGAAAAGAAAAACAATATATCTACTATTTAACAAAATTGCATCCAACGATCCATATTGCATCTTGTTCCATGATGCCAATTCTGTCAGTGCTCATTATAAACCACTAGTGTATAGAAAATTATCCATATGCAATCTTGGAGGACCTCATAATTACTTGTCCCTTATTTGCAAAGACCTTGAATCGCAATGGAAATGAAATATGCATCGTGTACAGTGCCATGCCTTGCAGATATCAACAACTATTGCATATAGTTGTGGAGATAGTTTGTTCAATGCAAATTGCTATTTGGTAGCAACAGAGTTCGATGTGCAGTCGCTGTGTATTTACACTGTAAAATCCTTTTTCAATGCAATTATAGGTGGCAGCCAACAAGATTTTAGCTATTTGCATCAACACCTTTCACCATATCTTCTAGAAAATATTTCAACAATTGGAAGTTGGAAAGAATACCTTGTAAACATGGCACTACCATATGAAAAAGGAAATCTGGTGGGTGGCAGATTCTATTTTCAATGGCTATCTATCATATTCATAGTAAATATACAGGCCTGGTCGACNCAACTTCCACTTTCTGGATATCTTTCCATAGCTTTTTCCAAAATAGCAATGCAAAGGGTTTTATTAAACGAGTTCGGTGTTGTCACAGGGGGAAAGCATTTTCTAACGTGAACTTAGACCACATGTTTCCTTTGTCCTATGCTTTGTTTCTTAATGCAAACCATCTTCTTCCTCTGAAAATATTGTAGGATAAATGCCAGGAATAGGTTAAAAAATTATATACCTTGAATACTCGATCTTTGTGCTCAACAAATTTATAGTGTTATTTATTTCCATTGTCTGTTCTGTTTGGTTCACTGTTCACTATACTTTTGTTTGCTTGTCATATGTTGTGGTGGCTAGGGAGGATTGAATTTGTCAAAAATAAGTTTGAAGGATAGATAGAGGAATTGGAATGGAGTTCCACACTTGTAATTTTCTATTTCTCTTTTTCTTTTTCTTTTTTCGCTCTTTTTTTATTTTATTCTCTCTGTTTGTATATAAACTGAATATAGGTAAGAAACATCTTGAAAATCACAGTTTAAGAGATGAAACAAGTAATAGATGTTGAGTCATAGGAAATAGATACAGAGTCCATTGTTCATGAAAACATCGACCAGGTATTGCATACAATTGGGCTTTTTAGATTCGATGCATTCTCGTATACTGTAGGGGATTTCCTTTTCGATGCATTTCAGGTTCTATTGCATTTTTGTTATTCCTCAACTAGCCTATGCAATGGATTGATAGATTATTTCCTGGACTGTTTAAAAAATGGCGACGCTGAGGCATTGGAGTCATATGAATACGAGTTGGCATCTGACTTTCTTTGGCAGTTGCATGGAATACATGATGTCACTACATATTTCTCAAAGATGCAGTTGTTTGCATCTATAATTCTGCCTGCACATGAGAGGGGACTTTGGGGAGATACATTTTGTATACGATGGTTTTCTAAGTGGCTCAATATATCAATTGGAATGTGGTCATTGAAAAGAAAAACAATGTATCTACTATTTAACAAAATTGCATCCAACGATCCATATTGCATCTTGTTCCATGATGCCAATTCTGTCATTGCTCATTATAAACCACTAGTGTATAGAAAATTATCCATATGCAATCTTGGAGGACCTCATATTTACTTGTCCCTTATTTGCAAAGACCTTGAATCGCAATGGAAATGAAATATGCATCGTGTACAGTGCCATGCCTTGCAGATATCAACAACTATTGCATATAGTTGTGGAGATAGTTTGTTCAATGCAATTTGCTATTTGGTAGAAACAAAGTTCGATGTGCAGTCACTGTGGATTTACACTGTAAAATCCTTTTTCAATGCAATTATAGGTGGCAGCCAACAGGATTTTAGCTGTTTGCATCAACACCTTTCGCCATATCTTCTAGAAAATATTTCAACAATTGGAAGTTGGCAAGAATACCTTGTAAACATGGCACTACCATATGAAAAAGGAAATCTGGTGGGTGGCAGATTCTATTTTCAATGGCTATCTATCATATTCATAGTAAATATACAGGCCTGGTCGACCCTCCCAGATGACAATGTCCATTCTTGGTGTACTGATTCAAACTACGATTGAACAATTGAAAACATCTCGTTGAAAACAGATACTCCACATATCCATTATCAACCTTTGATGGGAAATACCTAGTTCAGGGTCCATTGCCCATGCCACCCAAATCGCATCGAATGTGCATACCCAAAGCATTCTATTTAATGAGAATGAAACCTGTCCTAGTTGTGATGAATCCATATAGGTCTTAAACAAAAAATGTAGACTAACATACCACAACTTGAAAAAGGTTATCCATGAAAATCGTCCCAATTGTGATCATGCCATAGAGGGATTGAACAAAAAATGTAGACTAACTTATCACAACTTGAAAAAGGACATATGTGAGAGGAAAAAGTACATTGATGNGATGACAGTGTCCATTCTTGGTGTACTGATTCAAACTACGATTGAACAATTGACATCATCTCGTTGAAAACAGATACTCCACATATCCATTATCAACCTTTGATGGGAAATACCTAGTTCAGGATCCACTTCCCATGCCACCCAAATCGCATCGAATGTGCATACCCAAAGCATTCTATTTAATGAGAATGAAACCTGTCCTAGTTGTGATCAATCCATATAGGTCTTAAACAAAAAATGTAGACTAACTTACCACAACTTGAAAAAGGTCATCCATGAAAATCGTCCCAATTGTGATCATGCCATAGAGGGATTGAACAAAAAATGTAGACTAACTTATCACAACTTGAAAAAGGACATATGTGAGAGGAAAAAGTACATTGATGGTATGGGAAATACTACCGGTTCAGAGTCGAGTGTCAATGCTAGCCAAACCACATCGAATCTGGATAAGCGTCCTATGCTATTTAATCATCATGAAACTCATCCTAGTTGCCATGAGGTCATCTTGGCCTTGAACAAAAAACATAGAATAAGTTATCACAAATTAAAAAAGGTCATACATGAGAGAAAAAAATGCATTACTATGCTTCCTTCTAGAAATAAACTAACATATCACAAGATAAATAAAATTGTTCATGCACAACACAAGACAATAAGGTGCGGTCACATATCCCACAATGGTGATGGCACTGTGCGCGAGGAAAAAATCACATTTCGTGGGCTAGAACCAACAACATGCACTACTACTAATGAAAACCATAAAACACATTCTATTCATAGTTCTCTACGGAAGAAAGATGCAAGGAAGACCTATGTGAAACAAATCAAAGACAATCCTTCAATTGCATGTGCAATTTGCGATCAATTGAATTTCGCAAAAAACACTAAGTCTTTCACGCTCGATTTGGAAGAAGAATATGTCTGCTTGACACAAAATGATAAAACATTTTACAGCGGAAAAATATGTCTTCCATGTAAACGGTCACTTGAAATGGAAAACTGCCACAGTTTGCAACGCATGAACAAATAAGATGTAATACACCACTACTAGATGTAAGTGTGCTTAATGATATTGAATAGATACTTGTGTCTCTATGAATTTCATTTGCACAAATAAGACCTTGGGACTATAAACGACCCCAAATGGGCTTAATAGGATCAATTATTAATGTGTCTGTCCAACTAGATGTTGTGTAAAAAGCCTGGACACAATTCATTAGTGATAAAATGGCAATTGTTGTGGCTCTCAAAAGACATTGCAATACAAGAATGCATATTAGACAGGTAAAGTGTGTGTGCATGTTGTCATGAAAGAATTAAAATAATTATGTTCCAGGGCCCTGTACAAAGCACACAACATTTGTATAAATGAGAATAGGAACATTGTTCTTGGAGAAGGAGATGACAACTCTTCACAGACTCTCGAAATGTCTAGTGAATTTGATACAAGTGGTGAATCGGAGACTGAAGCACCTACTGAGACATTGGTACATGG
Organism: Picea glauca; assembly: GCA_000966675.3. NCBI lineage: Eukaryota > Viridiplantae > Streptophyta > Pinopsida > Pinales > Pinaceae > Picea > Picea glauca. Next base: position 8,168 of record JZKD02S0565841.1, on the reverse strand, counting down.
ATTCAATGATTCACAGCGCATTTGTGACTTGCAAGACAAGATTGTCAAAATTGTGCCTGCTGAGGGGTAACGTCCACTTGGAATATTCAAGGACAAATTTGCTAAGGAAATGAACTTCCCAACATTGGTCTNATCCATGAAAATCGTCCCAATTGTGATCATGCCATAGAGGGATTGAACAAAAAATGTAGACTAACTTATCACAACTTGAAAAAGGACATATGTGAGAGGAAAAAGTACATTGATGGTATGGGAAATACTACCGGTTCAGAGTCGAGTGTCAATGCTAGCCAAACCACATCGAATCTGGATAAGCGTCCTATGCTATTTAATCATCATGAAACTCATCCTAGTTGCCATGAGGTCATCTTGGCCTTGAACAAAAAACATAGAATAAGTTATCACAAATTAAAAAAGGTCATACATGAGAGAAAAAAATGCATTACTACGCTTCCTTCTAGAAATAAACTGACATATCACAAGATAAATAAAATTGTTCATGCACAACACAAGACAAACAGGTGCGGTCACATATCCCACAATGGTGATGGCACTGTCCACGAGGAAAAAATCACATTTCGTGGGCTAGAACCAACAACATGCACTACTACCAATGAAAACCATAAAACACGTTCTATGCATAGTTCTCTACGAAAGAAAGATGCAAGGAATACCTATGTGAAACAAATCAAAGACAATCCTTCAATTGCATGTGAAATTTGCGATCAATTGAATTTCGCAAAAAACACTAAGTCTTTCACGCTCGATTTGGAAGAAGAATATGTCTACTTGACACAAAATGATAAAACATTTTACAGCGGAAAAATATGTCTTCCATGCAAATGGTCACTTGAAATGGAAAACTGCCACAGTTTGCAATGCATGAACAAATAAGATGTAATACACCACTACTAGATGTAAGTGTTCTTAACGATCTTGAATAGATACTTGTGTCTCTATGAATTTCATTTGCACAAATAAGACCTTGGGACTATAAACGACCCCAAATGAGCTTAATAGGATCAATTATTAATGTATCTGTCCAACTAGATGTTGTGTAAAAAGCCTGGACACAATTCATTAGTGATAAAATGGCAATTGTTGTGGCTCTCAAAAGACATTGCAATACAAGAATGCATATTAGACAGGTAAAGTGTGTGTGCATGTTGTCATGAAAGCATTAAAAGAATTATGTTTCAGGGCCCTGTACAAAGCACACAACATTTGTATAAATGAGAATAGGAACATTGTTCTTGGAGAAGGAGATGACAGCTCTTCACAGACTCTCGAAATGTCTAGTGAATTTGATACAAGTGGTGAATCGGAGACTGAATGACCTACTGAGACATTGGTACATGGATTCAATGATTCACAACGCATTTGTGACTTGCAAGACAAGATTGTCAAAATTGTGCCTGCTGAGGGGTAACGTCCACTTGGAATATTCAAGGACAAATTTGCTAAGGAAATGAACTTCCCAACATTGGTCTNATCCATGAAAATCGTCCCAATTGTGATCATGCCATAGAGGGATTGAACAAAAAATGTAGACTAACTTATCACAACTTGAAAAAGGACATATGTGAGAGGAAAAAGTACATTGATGGTATGGGAAATACTACCGGTTCAGAGTCGAGTGTCAATGCTAGCCAAACCACATCGAATCTGGATAAGCGTCCTATGCTATTTAATCATCATGAAACTCATCCTAGTTGCCATGAGGTCATCTTGGCCTTGAACAAAAAACATAGAATAAGTTATCACAAATTAAAAAAGGTCATACATGAGAGAAAAAAATGCATTACTAYGCTTCCTTCTAGAAATAAACTRACATATCACAAGATAAATAAAATTGTTCATGCACAACACAAGACAAACAGGTGCGGTCACATATCCCACAATGGTGATGGCACTGTCCACGAGGAAAAAATCACATTTCGTGGGCTAGAACCAACAACATGCACTACTACTAATGAAAACCATAAAACACGTTTCTCTACGGAAGAAAGATGCAAGGAAGACCTATGTGAAACAAATCAAAGACAATCCTTCAATTGCATGTGCAATTTGTGATCAATTGAATTTCGCAAAAAACACTAAGTCTTTCACACTCGATTTGGAAGAAGAATATGTCTGCTTGACACAAAATGATAAAACATTTTACATCGGAAAAATATGTCTTCCATGCAAACGGTCACTTGAAATGGAAAACTGCCACAGTTTGCAATGCATGAACAAACAAGATGTAATACACCACTACTAGATGTAAGTGTTCTTAATGATCTTGAATAGATACTTGTGTCTCTATGAATTTCATTTGCACAAATAAGACCTTGGGACTATAAACGACCCCAAATGGGATTAATAGGATCAATTATTAATGTGTTTGTCCAACTAGATGTTGTGTAAAAAGCCTGGACACAATTCATTAGTGATAAAATGGCAATTGTTGTGGCTCTAAAAAGACATTGCAATACAAGAATGCATATTAGACAGGTAAAGTGTGTGTGCATGTTGTCATGAAAGCATTAAAAGAATTATGTTTCAGGGCCCTGTACAAAGCACACAACATTTGTATAAATGAGAATAGGAACATTGTTCTTGGAGAAGGAGATGACAGCTCTTCACAGACTCTCGAAATGTCTAGTGAATTTGATACAAGTGGTGAATCGGAGACTGAAGCACCTACTGAGACATTGGTACATGGATTCAATGATTCATAGCGCATTTGTGACTTGCAAGACAAGATTGTCAAAATTGTGCCTGCTGAGGGGTAACGTCCACTTGGAATATTCAAGGAAAAATTTGCTAAGGAAATGAACTTCCCAACATTGGTCTATGGAGATCCACATCCCAATGACATTACAGAATGATTCAGTTATCATAAAATAGTTCGATGGGAGATGCTACATTCAAGCGATGACTTCTCCTATCACATAACAAATTTGTTTTTCAAAACAATGCGCATAGTAATAGATCAAGTGTTGTCTTGCATATGGGTGCGAATAACAAAAGGCTAGCTACAAGGAAGAAAGTTGTTGGCCAAATATGTCAAGTACAAAGTAAACCTAGAAAAAATCTTGAAATCTGATATTGGATACATAGATTTCAAACACATTTTCATCTCTCTTGACTATTTGCAACAAGACAAGAAAACTATTTTTGCAATGATCCGACAATTGGGACCGCCAAAATTTTTCATCACATTTACAAGTACAGAGCATCGCTAGGATCCATTGGTGGTTGCGATATATGACTTGCATAAAAACATGAAACGTAAAAAAAAATAGATACACTGGAAAATGATAGCATTGACTACCTCATAATAAAAGACTCAGTGAAATGTACTCACTACTATATACATAGAATAAATTATTTGAGACAATTGATATGCCATGATGAAACATTTTTTGGAAAAATATCAGACTACCTTTTTGTGACTGGATACCAGAAGAGGGGGAGTGAACATGACCACGCACTATTGTGGATAGAGGATGCACCGATCTATGGAGATGACAACAACTCATAGATCGAACAATTTGTGGACAAATACATAACATGCAACACATATCATTTGGATCTAGAGCTTGCTAAAGTTCATAGACATTATCATACAAAAAGTTGTAAAAAATGAAAAAAATCGCAATAGCAGATACAACTTCCCCGTGCTGCCAATGAGAACAACAAGAATTATAGAGACACTTAGTTTAGAGGAAAATGTTGTCGTTGAGAAATATAGATCATTGTTCGCATTTATAGAAAAACAAGACTTTGATGGGTTAATGAGCTTAGATGACGTCTTGACGGAGCTAAAACTAACAGAAGATGAGTACATCCAAGCCATACAATGTACGCTTAAACAACCAACACTCTTNCTATAAGGAAGAAAGTTGTTGGCCAAAGATGTCAAGTACAAAGTAAACCTAGAAAAAATCTTGAAATCTAATATTGGATACATAGATTTCAAATACATTTTCATCTCTCTTGACTATTTGCAACAAAACAAGAAAACTATTTTTGCAATGATCCGACAATTGGGAACGCCAAAATTTTTCATCACATTTACAAGTGCAGAGCATCGCTAGGATCCATTGGTGGTTGTGATATATGACTTTCATAAAAACATGAAACGTAAAAAAAAAATAGATACACTGGAAAATGATAGCATTGACTACCTCATAATAAAAGACTCAGTGAAATGTACTCGCTACTATATACATAGAATAAATTATTTGAGACAATTGATATGCCATGATGAAACATTTTTTGGAAAAATATCAGACTACCTTTTTGTGACTGGATACCAGAAGAGGGGGAGTGAACATGACCACGCACTATTGTGGATAGAGGATGCACCGGTCTATGGAGATGACAACAACTCATAGATCGAACAATTTTTGGACAAATACATAACATGCAACACATATCATTTGGATCTAGAGCTTGCTAAAGTTCATAGACATTATCATACAAAAAGTTGTAAAAATGAAAAAAATCGCAATAGCAGATACAACTTCCCCGTGTTGCCAATGAGAACAACAAGAATTATAGAGACACTTAGTTTAGAGGAAAATGTTGTCGTTGAGAAATATAGATCATTGTTCACATTTATAGAAAAACAAGACTTTGATGGGTTAATGAGCTTAGATGACGTCTTGACGGAGCTAAAACTAACAAAAGATGAGTACATCCAAGCCATACAATGTACGCTTAAACAACCAACACTCTTCCTTAAACAGAAACTTTCCCATATCTGGAACAACCGTTTCACCAAGGAAATGCTAGTTATGTGGAATCCAAATACAAATGCACAGTATCTCCTCAATGCATATGTTGCAGCATCGTATTGTACATCGTATATGACAAAGGTTGACAAATCCATGACAAGTGCAGTCAGAATAATATGGAAAGAACATGAAATAATTCATATTGATGTTATAAAAATGATACNCTATAAGGAAGAAAGTTGTTGGCCAAAGATGTCAAGTACAAAGTAAACCTAGAAAAAATCTTGAAATCTAATATTGGATACATAGATTTCAAATACATTTTCATCTCTCTTGACTATTTGCAACAAAACAAGAAAACTATTTTTGCAATGATCCGACAATTGGGAACGCCAAAATTTTTCATCACATTTACAAGTGCAGAGCATCGCTAGGATCCATTGGTGGTTGTGATATATGACTTTCATAAAAACATGAAACGTAAAAAAAAAATAGATACACTGGAAAATGATAGCATTGACTACCTCATAATAAAAGACTCAGTGAAATGTACTCGCTACTATATACATAGAATAAATTATTTGAGAAAATTGATATGCCATGATGAAACATTTTTTGGAAAAATATCAGACTACCTTTTTGTGACTGGATACCAGAAGAGGGGGAGTGAACATGACCATGGACTATTGTGGATAGAGGATGCACCGGTCTATGGAGATGACAACAACTCATAGATCGAACAATTTGTGGACAAATACATAACATGCAACACATATCATTTGGATCTAGAGCTTGCTAAATTTCATACACATTATCATACAAAAAGTTGTAAAAAATGAAAAAAATCGCAATAGCAGATACAACTTCCCCGTGTTGCCAATGAGAACAACAAGAATTATAGAGGCACTTAGTTTAGAGGAAAATGTTGTCATTGAGAAATATAGATCATTGTTTGCATTTATAAAAAAACAAGACTTTGATGGGTTAATGAGCTTAGATGACGTCTTGACGGAGCTAAAACTAACAGAAGATGAGTACATCCAAGCCATACAATGTACGCTTAAACAACCAACACTCTTCCTTAAACAAAAACTTTCCCATATCTGGAACAACCGTTTCACCAAGGAAATGCTAGTTATGTGGAATGCAAATACAAATGCACAGTATCTCCTCAATGCATATGTTGCAGCATCGTATTGTACATCGTATATGACAAAGGTTGACAAATCCATGACAAGTGCAGTCAGAATAATATGGAAAGAACATGAAATAATTCATATTGATGTTATAAAAATGATACRCACACTTGGTAATGCATTACTTAATATTCAACAAATGTCTGCTTAGCAAKAAATCCACATTCACTTTCCCTGCCCCTCAATTGTAGTTCAAGAAAATGTGTCTTCATAAACACATCTCCACTTGAAAAATGCACATTTGTGCTTAAACCACCGACTTTGCTACAACAAGAACTTGATAATTCAGAGGACGTGCTCTTTCTCTCTATTATTGATTATTACCTCTAGTGGCCATCTCCTATTAAGCATATCTACTTAGAAAAATTCGTATCGCATTACAAAAGAAATGGTGCACCCATATCAGAAAGAAAAAAATCGTTTGTGATATGGTTTGTCAAATACAACAAACATATTGACTATGAAAACTATTGTAGAGAAAAACTACTATTATATGTTCCATTTGATGAAAACGAAATCACATTAAATCTTAACTTCCCTACATGGGAAGCTGTGTATGTTGCCTCTGACACTATAGTGCAAACCAATGAATCTACATTTACTTACAATCTTAATCCAACATGGGGTGATCTAGAAAGTGTAGTTAACAAACTAGAAAACCCTAAAAATCTTGATGAGACATTCACAAACCGAAAAACAACTAGAACTCCCTGCGAGTCCTATGACTTACAAGCAGATTTTCCTCGTCCTCGAGCATGAAGCATTGAAAAACATATCAATATTCATTTTCAATTCACAAAACATCCTTTCCTTATTGAAAATAATGAATACCACATAATCATACGTCTGTTAAATCAAGAACAACAAACAATTCTAAAGGACATTGCACTTAAACAATGCCTGAACATGCACACTCTTGTGCACTTGTTCCTTATAGGTGGAGCAGGCACAAGGAAGACATTCACAACAAAATCACTATTCCAAATGATTATATGAATCTATGATTAAACATTTCCTCTGATCCTATGAAACTAAAGGGCCTAATAGTTGCATATACAGGAAAAGTTGCATATAATGCAGGTGGAACAACAGTCCACTCTACATTTTTTATGTCTTTTAACAAGTCACAGTTTCTTCCACTCAACAAGGAAATGTTAGATACCTTTTCTAAGAATTATGACGAACTGCAACCTATCTTCATAGATGAGGAATCTTTGATTGGAAGCTTCTTCCTGTATTCCATTGACAACCAACTAAGAAACATAAAACATGTGCACATGAAATACGTTAGAAACATTTACATGATATTCTGTGGGGATCTTTACCAAGCACAACCCATCCAATATTATTTGATATTTGGACAACTTATAGTCAACATGAAAATAGTGATTCATGACTTCTGGAAAGACAATATTAAATTCTTTGAATTGTATACTACAATGTGTGATACAAGTGAAACATTTATTGTAATTCTGAATAGAATGTGGACAAACAGCTAAACACATGATGACTTAACATATATCAATTCAAGGTGCATGCAACCTAGACCAACAAAACCAACCTTCCCTTACTTGTTCTACATGAATAGGGATGTTTCAATGCATAAAAAATTCATGCTATCGCTCATGCATGGTGATGATATCATCATCAATTCAATTGACCTTGAAGAAGACAATCATCGAAATGTGCCACATCATGAACATACAACCACTTTACCTTTGCAACTTGTCCTAAAAGTAGACATGTTGGTTGAAATATATGCCTGCAAATATGATTCACAGGATGGCTTGGTCAATGGTGCAAATGGAATACTCAAAGGCTATACCAAAACAAAAAAACTTGATGTTCTCTAGATTAAGTTCCATGAACCGCATATAGGCCACCGAAAAGAAAACAAGTTGGCTTATCTATATAATTCAAACATTTCAAGCGATTGGACACCTATATTGCGAATATTAAAACCAATATCGACATCAACAAATACAGGTCGACTGAAGATTCAAAAACAATTTCCAATTAAACTTGCATGTTCACGTATAGTGCACAAATCACAAGGACTAACACTTGATAGTGTTGCATTTGAGCCTGCTGGAATTCGAATACATGGACTTGTATACACAACATTGTATCGTGTCAGAATTATAGCCTCCTTGTATTTTCCAAGTCATCTTACAAAAGATAACTTCAAAGTCAAACACAAAGTTGATATTGATATGAAATGCCTCAGGACCACCGTAAAGTGGCA
>JZKD02S0565830.1:5952-16289 GCA_000966675.3 Picea glauca | reverse complement strand
GATTGTCTACACACAAGAAACTAGTTGTCAATGCAGTGGTAAATTCTCTATTCTGGATGAGCTAGCTAATCTCAGGTCTCTAGTCTGAGTAGCTTGTTATCATGAGGCTTGTAAATTTGTTCATTAATCGATTACCAAACACATGTTTTCCAAAGATGATAAATCGACCAAGAGAAATCCCGATTGACCAGAGTGGAATTCTATTCAACTAACAAGTGAAGTAGGCCGAATAGAGATGGGGAAAATAACCCGATGGAGTGAGTCGAACAACAATGAAACAAACTACCCATAGGAAGAGTCAGGTCAACTAGTAGTGTTGATAAATGCTCAGAGGATGAATTGGGAAACAAATAGTGAGCAAAAACATATGAAGGGTGAATTATGCAATCAACAATGAGGGAAAACGCCACAACAACTTCTAAGAACACCCAAAATCATCTAAATTCCCCCGACGATATTTAAATACATCCAGTCAGTTGCGAATTCACCCAGCCTTGTCTAAAAAAAACCCGCAACATTTAGAAACATCCAACCACTTCTAGAAACGTCCAGGGGAGTATAATTTCACCCGACAACTCTTAAATATGCCTAGGCTATTCAAAATTTTCCCATTATCATTTAAAAACTCCTATCATAATAAATAAACTCCCAGGAAAAGTGTATCTCACCCCGACAAAAGTAAGTCGACCATGTTGAGTAAATTCGGTCGTCAATTAGATAATTTGACCCATTGGAAATCAAGTCGACCAGGTAGGAAATCAACCGACAAGGATTCAAGTCAACCCGATAATTGAAAGTTGACTTTGACTGCAAAGAAGGCAGACTAGATTAGTGTAAGTCAACCATAAACTACTAACTTGATGCAGACAATGTCAACTCGACTCAGACAGTGTCAACTCGACCCAAAAATTGCTAAATTGACTTGGCAGAAGTAATACGATCGTGGGAATGAAATTACAATTCGAAGGAGTAAAATAATTTTCCCAATAAGTAAAAATTCGCCCAACAATGTTTACAAGCATTCAGGCACATTTATAAAAACTACCTCGACAAGGTAAATTCCCCCATTAGATTTAAACTCAACTTGGAAATTAATTTAGACACCCCCAACATTAAACAATTTGACCCATTGGTGTTCAAGTCGACCATATAGAATTAAGTCAATGGGAAAATAAAGGAATGGACTATCACTAAAGATTAATCGACCAACAAACAGTTTAATTTCCCAAGAAATAAAAAAAATTCACCCTTGATTTTATCTGAGGTACGGATGGACGGGGATCAGGGTTGTTTCCATCCATTAAATTCCTGTGAGAGAACTAAATTATGAATGGAGATAACAATGTTCTTGCGATGAAGCTTTTATTAAAACAATAGATGCATTTACTAGCAGCGAGTAAGCAACAATCTCACATGTAAACTAAACACCACAAACCCAAATAAATCTCAACCCCATACAAGACATAACAGACATAATATTTACCCTGGAACCCAAATAGGAAAACCAATTTTGAATGGGGATCAGTCTTTTCATTATGGCAATATTTGGTTACACTGTCTTCATTGCCTATTATGTGTCTTTCTCTCCTGCCCAAAAATACCATTGGAAAATGAGAGAGAGGGAATAAATAGGGAGAGTTAGGGTAGGGGGAAAGCCAATAGACCTAACCCTTCGTTTCCCATACCTGAGCCTTCTCTCTCGTTCAAATATTAAATTACATTTAACTATGCATTTTCCTCTCATGTTCTCATTTTTTCTCCTATTATACTTTTCAATTTTGTATTTCTTTACAAAGTTTATTGACCTTCATTAATTGTCAATCTAATATTACAAGTACTGAGTCTTACACTAATTCATCGATCTGGATCCATTTCAGATCAATAAATCATCATCATAATCATTCATTAACATCAAATAAACAAACACTTCAGTTCATAGAACATCATTCATGAGATGTGTGTGTGTAGATAGATAGATAGATATAGATATATATTAAAAATTGGCTCAACTATACATTGTTTACAAAATGGTACATCGTGCCCAATATACAAAATGGCATCAAGTGCCAAAACATGGAAGAATGGCATATGGTGCCTTAGATACAAAATGGTACTCATTGGTTAGTGATTGACCACTGCCACCCTTTCCACTATCAAGTGCATCCTGGAAATTGATCTTTCTCCTCTTACTCGAAGCAAGATCTCTAGTCTTTTTGCTCCTAGGTGTGGCTCATCTCTCTCGAGATTGGACAAAGAAACAACATTCTTACAAGTTTTTTTCCACAATGAATTAACAAACTTACAAATGATACTTTATAATTCAAGCCAAGAAAACTCACTGTAGATGATACTATCATTCACGAGGGTGTTTCCCTCCTCTATGATCCTAATCTGTCAACTATGCCACTCTGCAATAGTTACAAGAATTAAAGCATGAAGTTTTAAAAAAAATGTCTAAAATCAATTCAATTCATGATACATAAAAAAAATCATCAATGAATGATATCGCCTTGAATAACTCAAGAAACAAGAGAGATTTGCAAGTAGGTGGAGCACTCGACTGTACAAGCTACTTTGAGGCAACATTTATTGTCCAATCGACTATGGTATCCACATCAGATGATGGAAGGGTGGATGCATAAGAGCGAAGTGGTGCAACCACAATGGATGAAATAGTTTGGGTTGCAATAGAGAGGACTAGTGGGTGGTGTACGTGTGTATCCACTATGGATGGATGAGATGGCAAAGGTGGTGGGGGTGGGTGGTGATAAACCCCCACAGGTTGTACGAGGGATGGAAGAACCCTAGGGGTGGAAAGTGGTATCTCAAGAATCAGGGTAAGGTGGCCAAGGACCAAACTTGTCGTGTAGTCAAGGAAATATGATGGGGGTAATGTCGATAGTGGTGAATGGAAAGATGGTGGTACGGGTCTAGAAATCAATGAACCAACTTGCATACATGTTTATAATATTTTCACTAGTACAAAAATGTGAAATTCAACCAAAACAAGATAATATATTTCACATTTAAACAAGATTTAATTCGACACATGATGCATGGGAAAGGGATAATTTGTCCATCTTAGGTGGACATGGTTCATCATTGTATGATACCACAACCTATAGAAATACAATAATATATATTTGAGTTCTCATAAACAACCTATAGAAACACAATAATTATCTTACACATGTGGTAGAATAGTAGCATATCAGTGAGATTGCAAGAGAATAAGTAGAGCATTGTGGTGAATTTATCACAGGTCACGTTGAACACACCACTACACAATATTTAAGAGAAATGGTTGATTTTGGTGGTAGTTCCAAACAAGATACTTGAGGAAGAGTTGGTGTGAAACAATGAATCTTTGCTCATATTTAAAAAAATAGAAAATGTTTAAGTGATTGGGCAGGAATGCATGGTAGTGGTCACTCCACCATACTTGAGCATGCAGTACACCAAATGAACATGCTACTGCTATTGTTGCATCAGTGGTGGAAACTAACACTGATAACACAGATGCATCTTTCATCAATGGCGCGCGTGTGTGTGTGTGTGTGTGTGTGTGTGTGTATTGAAGAACATAGATATGGTCAAGATACTAACCTCCTCCATGAAACTCTCATGTCTAGTGGTCTCCATCAATCCATAACAAGTTTTCCTGCATCTTAGGCATTTGTGAGGGTTAGATGAATGCCTAGTCTGTCCATGTGATCTCTCTTGGTTGGAATCTACTACAGGGCTTGAAGGCCTAACCCTCCCCCAACATCACCTATAGGTCACTCCTGGTGGGATAATGCTATAAAAGTGTTGTGCTGCACTAGGCTATGAATCAAGATGGATATGGATGTATGTGTCTAGATGATGCTTTCTATGATGGGTCACACCTAACATTTTCTCTATTCTACACAGACCCATGACCCACCCCATGGAATTCACCAATGTTAAATTACTTGACATGGAGACCTAACATAAACCCTGCCCATCATTTTCTAAGGAAATATAGAGGCACATCCCTATTATTGCACGAAGGTTTGTCAAATATCATGAACCACCTATCCATCCAATTGTTTCTAAAATGGTTGGTACATGCACTAATCCATATAAATGCATCTCTTTGTGACTGGTGGTTGTACTCTGATTCTTAGGTCAATAAACAATGCCATCAATTGTTGTTTTGAAGTGTTTAGGTCTCTAACTTGGTTTTTATCTACCCCTATCTTATAATATTCATACATTTTGGCCCTATAATAAAAAATGTGAGTTAATTGGCCTTAGGAATTTGCAATGGAAGGTACAATGGTGTCTAGGGAAGTGGCTAATGACGGTCATGCGGGCTCTTTAGTATTTCATAAGTCTTGTACAAGGGTTATAAGAGACCTCAACCCTACAACAATTTCCATGTTTATGTTTGCCAGTTGTGGGTTGGGGTTTGGTGTGTCTTCCTATGGTGATGTTGGGTTTGGGTTTTCTCTAGGATCCATATTAATTAAGTGTGTTGTAATTTAATAAGGGAAAATTAATTTAGGTTTATTTTCTAATCATTTAAACAAATTATGAAATTAAAAAAAAAATGAAATTCCATCAAAATACATCCTTGGAATCAATTGAAGACCATATCAGTAGAGTTTGACAGTGATTTGTCAAGCTCTCCTTAGTTTCTTCTCCCATTTTTGTTCAATCTCACTCAAAAAAGTGTGGCATAGTCTATTGGTGAAATAGACTGGTCGCGATCATTTTATAAAGCTACCCATAGGAACACATGCACATTCTTAGAGCGCGTGTGTGTTCTTAGTGACGCCTACCTAGCGCTAACTTGGCATCCTTAGTTTTAGTTTGGGGGAATGTTGAGCTTGTCAAATCAAGAACACATGAGCATTGTTATGAACACGAGCACATTCGTGCTCACCCCATTACCACTTTTTCGACCATCATCTTCATGCAAGTGCCCCGTGTTGTGATCCACATAACTCCTGGATCACTTTTGTAAAAGGCATGCCACCCTTGTAACATAGATAATTCTTTGCAACAAACGATCCTTTGAATCCTATAATCCAACTAATTCTTTGCAACAAAAGATCCTTTGAATCCTTGGGATTATAGGCATGTGCCTCAATATCTCATGAGGAGTACCATTGCTTTACCCTTTTTAAAACTTTTTCTACCCGTCATGCCCACATTCTAGACATATCTTTTTGTTTATGTATTCACCTTTGTAAAGAATACAGTCATTTGGATGAGCGAGATATGTTATGTACTCAACATCCAACCTTTTCAGTAGTTGTTTTTCCTCTTCATAGATGCTAGGGAGGACATTATTACTTGGCAGTACCTTATCTTTGTATAAATTGCATTTAGTGGGAAATACAAATGTACATTATCATGAAGCACATATAAAATCCCTTTTCATTGTTAAGTATGTGATAAGATTCATTAAAATATAGGGGACTTAATGGTTAGCTACCTTTATAGTGTCAACAAAATGTGTCTAGAATACCATATATTGCTTTTAAGTTGTACAGTAACATTGTTTTCCCTGGTTGGGTAGACCTTGAACCATTTCCAGAGAGAGGGGTGGCATAAGCATATTTTAGGCTTTCGAAAAAGGTATATGTGATGTGAGAAGCATCCCATAGCTCATCTTGCTATAATGCATTTAACATGATTCCCTCCATGGCATGAATATCCCATAAGAAATAATCCATACCAGCCTCTATATCATTGTTTTCATCCCCAACATATGAAGAACCAATATTGTTGTAGACATTATGTATTGGTGACTTGGGATGTAGTAGGAATTGGATATGTTGTTGATTCAACCATGCTTGGTATTCCTCCTTTCCAAGTTGTGCTAGTTTAAAAGCGTTCTCTTAAGTTGACATCGTAGTGGGGTGCAATAGTAGATGGTAAACATGTTTCTCATCATATGAATCCTAATTGCAAAAATATTAAACATTAAATCTATGATATTAGTAAACACAATGCTTTTAATATGTTCAAACATTAGACCAAATATTTATTATAAGCATGGATTTTTTTATTATCTATACACATGCAACCAACCACTTTATAAAACAAATGTTGAATTAAGCGATAAATTTATATCAATTTCATTGAAAATCCAAAAATACAATTACTCAATGATCTTTTTCTTATGCCCCAAGCGGATGTCTAAAGGTAGTCCCAGTGCAAGTTGCCTTTAATGAGCAATTGTTGGTCTACAAAAGTTGTAGTTTATTAAAAACTCATCAGTGGGAGACAAACTACATATTCCATGCACAACAACAAATATATATGCCTTCCTTTTCATACACAACTCTTTGTCATTGAAGCGCTCCTCAAACGAACCATTTTCACTGAAGAATTAACAACTATAGTTATTTATGAACCCTGTACTATTGCCATGAGTGTGTGGACAACCATTAATATATAACAAGTTCTTCCTATTAAGGTTTTCAAAAGCATAATCATTCATGCACATACTGTATGTGGAAATGCTATGTTTGTATTTAACAATATTTAGGTAATTAGGTCAACTACAAAGAGGATGACAAATTAACATAAGTGCTACCAACTGCTTAGAAGGAACAAACACACGTGAAAGGATAAACAAATCAAGATTTGCAACATATATTTTAGACTTGGAGATCATGTAATTATTACTACAAAAAAAGAATTTGGTCCCAACAATGGGCACAGGCAGGCAAGACACCCAAGTTCCATACAAAGCATGGTTGTAATAAGTTTGGTATTTACTTTGTAGATGGACATGAAGAGAGAAGTCATCGCTCCCCTCCAATAATTGAACCAACCTTGGTGTGTATTTGGACATTGTTGTTGCCAACTTCTACAACTTTTTGGATCTCCTACTAGAGATGTTTTAGTAAGTATTGACATCATATTTTAGCTCAACATAACTCTCAATTCACTAAGTAGAAGGAGAGGGGGTGGTAATTTTTAGATAAAAACATAGTTGATTTAGCTTCCAATTTTTTTAAAAATGAGCATATGGAAGTGTTCCTACGTGTCTTTTTTTATATTGCATATTGGATCCTCGATTGTAGTGGGAGGTATCATAGCATCAACTTTGGGTAGTTGGTCATTAACACAACGAGATAGTGCGACACACCAAGGTTTCACCTTCAACACTTTACATTTTGAACAACAACACACTACTGGGGTGTCATAAAAGAGATATTGTTCATAATGAAGTACCATTGGCCCAATCTGGCCACTAAAAGATGGCATGTTACAATTGGTGAGGTAAAATGGCTATCTGTTTTTGTCCACCATTTGCATAAGGTATCTTGCTCCAAATCAGAGCTTGCGACATTTGTACTAATAGAATATCCTACACATCTGAACTCGATCATGAATTAGGATACTATAAAATTCAATGCATAATTATTCAAATGCACATGCAAAGGTAGTGTAAATTCAATCAAAAAATCAAAATATTAATAAAATCTAGACTTACTGCAAACAACAATGGAGAACTTGATGAACTTGGAATGATATGGAATCGAGAATCTAAAGAATTGACCATTTGACATTATCACTCCCCCCCTCCCCCCGCCCCCCCGAGATTGAGCCAAAACCACGATCAATATGTATCTATATTCTTAAAATAAACTTTAGGAAACGTGTATGTTCTAACTTCAAATGAGATTTTGAAGGACTCTTTTAGTAGATTCTTCTAGTTCACTTTAGGGTGCCAGTGCATTTTTTAATCCTAGATGCATTGGTGTGCTTGATTTTGATGCGTAATGAAAAAAATAATGTTAAAACCTTTGCAAAGGAAAACCTCCACAAAGTATTGATTATGGAGGTTTACACTTCTATTTTTGTTGAAAAATGTTACTATGATGTGTTTGGGGTAATATAGCGCACCCACGCACTTCAATCAAAGAGGCACACAACATGTGGTTTAAAAAATAAATAAAAATTAAAACAAACCATGCATTTTTCATCAATGCATCAAGAAATCAAATGAAAAAAAAGTAGGATTTTCATTTTGTAAAAGTGAGTTAAACAAAGCCCTAATCCCTAATCCATTATTGTGCCAAAAGTTACAAGCGAGACTTATACAAGAGAGATTTACCAAGTAAGAGATTGAAGTGGATAAACTTGTTTGAAGAGTGAAATTTGTAAGGGGTCACCGTGGGTCCCATACAAATCTACAAATGATAATTTCATATATATGTATAGATATAATTTCATTCTTTTCATCTCAACAAATTTTCCCTTGATTGATTCGAAAATTCCAAAGATTTTATTATTTATTCCTATTCATATTTACAATACATTCAACAAAATAAAAGGATTCCAGACTCACCTTCAACACAACAAACTAGCTTTGTTGTTGCTTCCCTTTTGTTTAATGTTCCTACAAACCCTAGTAGCAAGGGTTTAGTTCCTTTACCATTTCACAATGATATTTATTTTTTGGGGGCTTTGTGTATTTGTTCGCCTCCATAGCTATTTCGATGTAAGAAACATTTTAATGGATTGAGGCCCTTCATTGCATTTGATTCCAAAGCCTAACCCTATCAATTAAAAAAACATTTTTGGGTCTTGTTGTGCACATTTTTATAGGAAATATGGATTAGTGCATTTATTATTGCATAATGCACTGCTTTGCCCTACCAGTTAAAAAAATAAGAAGAAGTAAATATGAACTGGTGCATTTATTACTATGGAGCACATCACTTGGCCCTAATAGTTAAAAAAAAGAAAAACATTTTTGGGTTTCACGATGCACATTATACAATATATAGCATCAATTCATTAATTATTGTAAAGCTTACCACTAGGCATGGAAACCTACCAAATGAATTAGTGCACAAGGGTTTTGTGTAGCTGTGCATTGGGCTACATGATGCTCCATACATAATTAAATGCACTAGTGTGTATCACTGTATAATGCGCATCAACACATATGACTGTATAATACGTACCAATTAACCTGAAATTCTCTAGTTAGTTTCTAAAACATATTTCATTATGTAGGTCTTAATTTATTGATAGAAGATGGCTTAGACAACATCAAGGAAAAAAAATTATAGCAACAAGCATGAGGAAAGCACGTCCCAAGAAGAGAACATGACAAGTTGTTTGAAGTTTTAATATAAAAGTAATACATTTGAATTAATTTTAGGTTTAAATGACATGTATTGTTTGATGCGTGTCATGTAGAGAAAAAACTTGAAAACATTTGGTAACATTATTCCCAATTTGAGTGGAAAAGAGCATTAAAGCTTTATGTAAATGTTACCCTTGACCACAATTAAAGCCAACTTGGATGGAATGCATGCTCCCAAGGCTAGGAATGAATCCAAAACAAAGAAAAGGACCTAGAGAGGCCTTCAAAATTTGAAGCTTTTGAATGTGACCTGCCAATTACCCCGATAAATGAGAATCCATGCACAGGGTGGGACAGAGAACCATGCCAATGTCACCATAACACCATGAACCTCACTTAAGCAGAAATTCACCCTCCTCTACACTTTTTTAAAATAAAAAAAACCTAATTCAATGGGGATATTTTAACCTTCTTAGAGATCAACTTTCCCCACACTTTTATGATCCAAAGCCGCATCTTAGTGGGTGAAGGTTTCTTCCTGCAAAAATACGCATACAATTCACTATTCCAAAACATACCCACACCTTCTAGAATCCACGCATGAGGAAAACGAAGCTTCCTCTCTCCATCCTAGATCTAGATATATGGGTTTCTTTCTCTCGTACACAAACATAACCTCTACAAACATCCTTTGAACCAACGAAAAAACCTCCACCAACATCTGTTGTTGCCCCTCAACTTCCTAAAACCCTAGTCTACTTGCACCTCCCTGAAACCCCACCTCCCTCATCTCCCATATTTCTCTCTCTAGATCTTCCACCATGTATAGAAACACACACACATCACCATCCTAGATCTAGATATATGGGTTTCTTTCTCTCATACACAAACATAACCTCTACAAACATCCTTTAAACCAACGACAAAACCTTCACCAACATCTGTTGTTGCCCCTCAACTTCCTAAAACCCTAGTCTACTTGCACCTCCCTCATCTCCCATATTTCTCTCTCTAGATCTTCCACCATCTACACACACACACACACACACACACACAATGTTGGAGCTTGAATGAATTTGAAATATAACATGTTATGTAGTGTCCACATGCAACATCTCCTCCTCCACCTTGCACCAATGTCAAAGACACAACACATTAGATATGTAAGGGCTCACACTTAAGTTGTTATGAAATTCATGGTCTATATAAGTTGTTATAAGATGAGTGAACACTTGTGATGTCTTTATGCCAACAT
>JZKD02S0565808.1:0-12140 GCA_000966675.3 Picea glauca | reverse complement strand
AATGTGCAAAAGAAGTTTTTAAAGTTGTGGTACAAGAAAAAGAAAATCACATTGCAGGATGTGTCTCTTAGTAAGAAATATGGACCCATGGAAGCTAGCAAAGAAGTTATTGCCTGGTCTGAAGTTGAATCAGAGGCAGAGTCTATAGAAGGAGATGAAGAAAAACTAGAAGAAGGACATAATCAGGAAGCTAAGGAGGTCATTGACTCAAAGGAACAAAGTGTTGCAGATTTGAAGAAAAAAGAACAAATTCCTATAGTTGTTTTATATCTCCATCCACATCATATAGAGACACAAAAGTCATCAAGGCAAGGGCATGTGCATCAACACATTTATGCACCAGCAGGGCACCAGACAGGAAACCGATCAAGAGGTGCATGGAGGACTACCAGCACTACGGGAAGAGATCAAGCTACAGAAACAATCCCATGGCAACCCCGACATGATGTATAGAAAGATAAGGGTGGAAAGGTAGCAGATAGAGATCATGTTCAACATCCATTGGGATGGATGGATGGTCGTACTTGGTACTAGTTGGCTACATTTCTTAGCCAGTCATATTGTATGGTTTCTTCTCATGTTTTGAGGATGAAACATGTGAAGGGGGATGGAATGTAGTATACCTAGGGAGGTAATATGGGGTACCTAGGGAGGTATCCAATGGAAATGTAGTTATGTGTTATTAGTGGAAGTCATTTAATATATGGGAATGTTGTCCTTCAATGTAAGGTGGACTAGGTCCACTATATTAATAAAGACCCACTATGGTAGTTGGATGTAATAAATGTGAGAAGGCTCTCTAGAAGGTTCCTAGGAGATAGGGCGAGCTATATAAAGAAGTGTTGGCAATGTAATGAAACATAGTGAAGAATATTGTGATTGTATAAGCAAGGATTGCTTGAGGATTTTTATCCTTCCACAAGGATTAATATATGGTGGTACCCTACCTCAAGGGTTTTCTCTATTTATTGTGTTCATGTTATGGTGAATGGTTTATGGTTTATTCTTCGTATTATTGAATTATATTTGCAAATCTGGTATAGGTACTTAACATCGAAATTTGAAAAAAGTGTACCAATACAACAAAGATTGTTGGAGATGGATGAGGCCCTGAGAACAACCCCAACAAGATGGTGGGGGGCACACAAAAGTAACATTACGCATTGGATACAATGTCATACCCTGATGACAACATGGTTCTCAACACAAGTAGAAGGCTCTGAAGTTCGATACATAGGTCAAATTTTTCCAAAGGACCATGTGTGAAGCTGTGAGGAAGCCTGGAGCAATGTTACTCAAGAACAATAGGCACACAAATTCATCAACACACTGGAAATGACACCTATCAATTGGTACCTTCAAGCAGAGCTGTGCCTCATCACTACATATTGGAAAGGTATGACTCAGAATTTTGTAACTACCTTCTTATTCGAAAGTCAATATCCTTCGGTAGATCAAGCATTACATATTGTGAGACAAAAAGTATTCGAGGAGGTATCTAGGCTCCTTTTGGAGCAAGATGAGGATGAGTGGACTGCACCTCTCCAAAAACTACAAGGCTGTTACAACATCAACGTTGATGAAGATGATGATCCAAGGAAGGAGAACATCGTAGAAACAAAAGGCCAGAGATATGTAGGACCAGGAGTTGAGTTACCATTTATCGAACAACCAATCAAAATTAATAAAGTTAATATTGGAACGGAGAAGACACCAAAGTTTGCAAATGTTGGATATTATTGGGATGTTGCTACCATTGACAAAATTATAGAATTACTGCATGAATATTAGGAATTTTTTCCAACCAAGTTCACTGATATGAAGGGAATTAAAGAACCTATGGGAGAGATGAGGATTACTTTAAATCCATATTCTAGACTAGTCAAATAGAGACCGTATAGACTGAACCCTAAATATAAGTAAAAAGTGAAAATTGAGCTCGACAGAATGATGGAAGCAGGGATTATAGAACCTGTTGAAGAATCAGAGTGGATTAGCCCTATGGTGGATCAAGACAAGAAGACAGGAGAGATTAGGATATGCATAGATCTCAGGAAGCTGAATGATGATTTTTTGCATGAACCCTTCCTTACACCATTTACTGACGAAGTGTTAGATAATGTGGGAGGCCAGGAAGTATATTCTTTTACAGATGGATTTTTAGGATACCATCAGATCCGGATTGCCAAGGAAGATTGTCGTAAGACCACATTTGCAAAATAATGGGGGTCCTATTAGTATACAGTGATGCCATTTGGATTGAAGAATTCCCCAGCCATCGTTTCCAGGGTGGTGGTCAAAGAATTCAAGGAATTTCTGCATAAATTTCTAGAAGCATATTTTGATGATTGGACTATTTTTAGTTTATTAAAGAATCATATTGAATGTCTAAGGCTAATGTTTGATAAATGCAAGCAGTGTCAAATTTCTTTGAATCTGAAGAAGTGCATCTTCTTCTCACCATTTAGAGTGTTGTTAGGTCATATTGTATGCAAGAAAGGATTTTTGGTAGATCCATCCAAAATTGCCATTATAGTTGATCTACCCTCTCCTACTTCAGTAAAACAACTGTGCACTGCACTGGGACACATAGGATATTAGAGGAAGTTCATCAAAGGATATGCTTAGATCACAACACCCATGGAGAAACTTTTGAAGAAATATTGTCAGTTTAGTTGGACAGAATAATTCCAGTAGAGCTTCGACACACTGAAACGGAAAATGGTTACTGAGCCTATTCTGGTTTTTCCAGATTGGACCAAGGAATTTCATGTGCATATCGATGCATCTTCCATTTCTTTAGGAGTTGTGTTAGCACAACCTAGAGGAGGATATATTGACCACCCATTAGCCTTTGCTAGTAGGAAGCTATCAACTATTGAGATTAATTACACCACCATTGAGCAAGAAGGGTTATCCATGGTGTATGCATTACAAAAATTTCGCCACTACTTGTTGGGAGGACACTTTAAAATGTTTACTGATCACTCTGTGCTTAAATACCTAGTCAAAAAGCCAATGTTGGGGGGAAGGACATGCATATGGTTTTTTCTATTTCAGGAATATTATTTTGAGATCATAGTAGAACTAGGGAGAATGAACAAAGGCTTGGATCACTTGTCAAGGTTGGAACATGGTGAAGAGCCGACCAGTTTGGAGGTTTCACTGTTAGATGCACAACTACTAGCCATTAGAAATATCGATGACCACTTCGTAGAGATATTCCAGTTCCTATCAACAAGAATGGCACCTAGTAAGTACACAATTCCTCAAAAGAAACAACTAGTAGTGCGCGCTGCAGAGTTCTCTCTTATAGTTGGATATCTATATAAGATGGGACCTGATGAGAGATTAAGAAGATGTGTTATTGAGGAAGAACGACCACTAATCCTCTCAGAAACTCATGAAGGCATCGTAGGAGGACATTAAGCTGGGAAAGCAACTGCACAAAAGGTTCTTAGAGCTGGCCTTTGGTGGCCTACCTTACACAGAGATGCTAAAGACAATTCCAGAGCCTGCGATGTATGCCAAAGTGTTGGGAAACCTTCTAGAAGAGATGAAATTCCACTAGCACCACAACTAACCCTACAAGCATTTGAGAAATGGTCCATTGACTTCGTTGGACCTATAAACCCACCAGGAAAGCATACAGGAGAAAGGTACATAATTACAACAATAGAATACTTCACCAGATGGGTGGAAGAAAGAACAGTTAAGGACTGTAGTGCAACTATAGTTGCGCGCTTCATATTGGATGACATCATAACCAGATTTGGATGCCCAAAGATCCTTATGAGTGATCAAGGTACACATTTCATCAATAAGACAGTTGAAGCCCCGACTGAAGAATTTGCGGTCCACCATCAGAAGAGCACACCATACCATCCACAAGAAAATGGGATAGTTGAAGCATTCAATAAGATCTTGGAGACAACGTTGACGAAGATTTGTAGTGTGAACATGGATGATTGGGATCTAAGAGTACCAACAGTATTATAGGCTTATAGAACCACTTGCAAGAAGATGACAACGCATACACTTTTTAAGTTGGTATATGGTCTTGAAGTTGTTGTTCCAATGGAATATCTGGTACCAAGCCTAAGAATTGTTTCCTTTACAGATATGGATCACCCTGGTGTTGTTCAAGAGGGGCTTGCACAGTTGGTTGAATTGGAGGAAGATACATTTATTACAGGATTCCATCGACAGGTTCAAAAGGAAAGAGAGAAGGACTATCAGGACAGGCACTTCAAGAAGAAGGCATTTAAACAAGGTGATCTAGTACTGATATATGACAGTAATTTCATCAAACATCCTGGGAAGTTCATAACGCATTGGCTAGGGCCATATGAGATCGATTATGTTACAGAGAGAGGAGATGCACAATTGAAGACTCTGAATGGAGAGTGGAAGGAAGGATTAGTGAATGGGATCTGGTTGAAATTGTACTATGACAACTAGCTACCCCACAGTTCCTAGTAAACGCAAGAAGAAAAGGGTCTAGGTACCAGGTGCAGTTGAAACTGGGTACTAGACACAAAAAAGACAATCTGCACAAGGAGGAAAAGGAGGCAAAGAGCATAAATCAGAGGCTCTCCACTGCACAGTATAAAATTGAACTGAAACAGGAAGATAAGATTTGAAGTGCCTCAGGAAGAGTCACAAGTGAGTGTTGGGGGCCTGTTGGCCCTTGGGTATGGAAGTACATGAAGATCAAGGAAGAAAAAGGAAAATGCGAACTTCGCGGAAGACACAACAACTATTACTGGGTCGAAGTGAGAAAAAGAGTAGGAAAGATGGAGTGAAGCCCGAGAAAGAAAGTCGTTGGATGAGGAGATCGAGGATGACAGATCAACAAGAAAGAAGGATCGTGGAAAACTTAGCAACTGGAAAAATCCACGATTAGATTCTTTGGAACACCGCGCGAGGAAGGATAAATAGGCTGGCGAAGCCCTGAAAATACGGTTCAAGTTGACCTAGGGTTTTAGACACCTATGGTTTTGGTATCTAGGGTTTCAGACACCTAGGTATCGACCTAAGGATGTCGGTGAGTGATTGTAATGTATAAATAAAGGTCACGAGGACCTAGTTTGGGTTGGTACGATATTATTGTCGATCTAGTGGTATCGGGTTGTTGTTATAGTTATTTTTGGTTGTTGTGAGAGATTATTGTTGAGAGAGAGAGAAGAACTGAGTGAGAGATCCTTATGGTATTGTAGGATATTCATATGGGTTCGAAGATCAACCCTGCAGTTGGGTGCGCATGGAGGGGAGAGAAAGAGAGGAGAAGAAAGAGGATCTGCTAGCTAAGAGCGAAAATAAGAACTATATGCTTCGTCTTAATATATTATAAAGCATAGTTCTGTGGACGTAGCCCTAGAGAGAGGGTGAACCACGTATATTTTTTGTTGTGTGTGATTGGTATTCTTTCTCTGTCATTGATATACTATGATCATCTTATTGTTTTAGATCTGATAAGTAGATGTGCAGAGTAGATCCAAGGTGATAAGTGATATATGAATGTTGTGTTGTTATTGTATTAGATCCATTTGATATTCCCCTTGGTTGTAGACATATCTGTCCTACAACCCCCTCATAACTACTTTGGTTAAGACTACATCTACTTCACAGGTGTTGCCGAAATGGCCAGTAGTTAGGGCTTGTTGGTGCACTCTTGGAGCTGAACCTTGGGTTTTCCCCTGTGCCAACAATAGCTGAATATGAAGCTTTGGTATTGGGATTGAGGGCTGCCAAAGACATGGCCATTGATTTTTTAGCAGTTTTTGGTGATTCTGAGTTGGTCATCAACCAGGTAAGGAGTATCTATCAAACTAAGCAACATAGTCTCAAGCAATACATAAAAGAGGTAGCTGACATGATCGATAATTTATTTCTAGAATTTAACCTCTCTTTCATTCCCAAAGAACAGAATCAGAAAGATGATTCTATGGCCTTAGCTGCCAGCATGTTCAAGCCTCCCATTGGTCCAAATATTAAATATCAGGTGGAAATCAGACATAGAACAACCATACCAAACAACATAAAGCACTGGAAAGTCTTTAGTTATGATTTAGAGTTGTAGATATTTCTTCACACCATTGATGAATTCTCCAATATCTCAATTGATCAAGAAATTCAAGAAGATGAAAATGAGAAATTAGAGGATCAAAAATCTTCTCACCTGCTGAAGACAGTGGTTGGTCATGATATTGTGGAGCTGAAAAAAAATCATATTCCAAAAGGACTAGTGCCTTTGGAAAGATTGTTCGGCAGTAATGATTTTTACAAAGTAACTATCATGGAGAATCAAGAAGAGGTGAGAAAGTGAAATATTGGGACCACTGAGAATCCCAAGATCATCAAGTTGTCCAAAGCATTGGCTGCAGAACAAAAAGATAGGTATGTCAGTCTCATTAAAAAAAAAATTGATACTTTTGCATGGTCCTATGAAGATTTGAAGACATTTGATACTGACATCATCCAGCACAAGATCCCTCTAAAATCTAGCTCCAAGTCACTGAAAAAGAAAATTCGACAATTTAATCCCATGTTAATGTCCATAATTGAGAAAGAGCTAAAAATAACGTTGGATGCCAAGATTATTGTACCATTGAGGTATTCAAATTGGGTGGCCAACTTAGTACATGGGAGGAAGACGAGTGGGGAGATACACTTGTGTGTTGATTTCAAAAATCTAAACAAGTGTTCCTTGAAGGACAATTACCCCCTCCCCAAGATGGGCCATATTCTACAGAGGGTGGTAGGTACACACATAATTTCCTTGTTGGATGGATACTTTGGTTATAACCAAATAGCAGTATGTGAGGAAGATAAATAAAATACACCATTCACCAACCCATAGGGAACATTCATGTATGACAAGATGCCCTTTGGGCTCATGAACACAGGGGCCACTTTTCAGAGGGCCATGGACATTGCTTCATGGGGGAAAAAGAAAAATTTATGGTCATATACTTAGATGGAATTACCATTTTCTCCAAGTCTCATGAGGAACATTTACAACATTTGGAGTAGGTTTTCAAGAAATGCAGGAGGTATGGGATATCTCTCAATCCTAGGAAGTCTCATTTTTACATGCCATAAGGGAAGCTCATGGGCCACATAATATCGGAGGGAGGCATAAAAATTTATCCAAAGAGGGTTTGTGCCATTCAAAAAATTGAGATTCCCAGAAATAAAAAGGTTTTCCAGTGTTTTATTGGTAAGATAAACTTCCTCAGACACGTTTTTCCGAATTTTGTTGAAATTCTGAAGCATATTACTAACATGTTGAAGAAAGATGTTGTGATAAAATGGTCCTTGGAGGAGAAATCATCTTTCCAAACAATCAAGAAAGCTTTAGTTGAAGCACCTGTGTTGGTCAGCCTTGAATATACCAAAGACTTCTTCGTTTTCTCCTTTGCCTCAGAGGAAACAATTGTTGTTGTACTGCTATAGAAAAATGAGGAAGGGCATGAACAACCAATAGCATTTTTTAGCAGAGCCCTCCAAGATGCTGAGCTCAAGTATGATAAATTAGAAAAATAGGCTTATGCACTGGTCAAATCACTCAAGGCCTTCATGGATTACATGCTACAGTCTAGCATAACGACCTTTGTTCCTAGAAACAATGTCAAAGAGATTTTGGTCCAGCCAGACAGCGAGGCGAAAAGAGGAAAATGGGTTATCAATTTGTTGGAGTATGATTTGCACATAAATCCCACCAAGATGATCAAGGGGCAAGGAATGGCCAAGTTTCTATCATAATCAAACTGCAAGGTGCTATAGTTACATCAAATCTTCACCCATTCGGATGCACCTATCATACAACCTGGACAAGAAAACTTACAGATATTTGAAAATTATTCCTCTTCACCTTGGTATAAAAACATAATCTATTTTCTACAAAATTTTGAATGTCCACCAGATGTGAAGAAGACAAAGGCCATGTCTCTTAAGTTGAAAGCCATCAAATTTTTCATTTCAAGCTACAACTTGTATTGGAGAGATCCTACTGGCATCTTGTTAAGATGCCTTGATGAAAATAAAGCTACACAAGTCATAGCAGAAATGAAAAGAGAAGTGTGTGGAGGGAACCAACATTGAAAAGCTACAACACTCAATATTGTGAGGGCAGGATATGACCGTCCCTCCCTTTTCTCTGATGTGTTTGCCAATGTTAGAGTCTACAATGAATGTCAGAATTTTGCAGGGAAACAAAAGTTATTATCACTATCCCTGAAACCTATCAAATCCAGCAGTCTGTTTCAGCAATGGGGGTTAGACTTCATAAGAGAAATAAATCCACCCTCAAGTGGAAAACACAAGTGGATCCTAACTGCCACCGACTACTTCACCAAATGGATTGAGGTTGTGCCCACAAGGAATGCCACTGACAAGGTAATCATGAATTTCTTGGAAACTAATATTTTTCCAGATTTGGTTTCCCCAGCAAGCTTGTAACAGACAATGCCCAAGCATTCAAATACAAGGCCATGATTTATTTCTATGGCATCCACAAAATTTCCTTGACACATTCCACACCCTATTACCCTTAGGGGAATGGCCTGGTAGAATCATCAAACAAGACTCTCATCAGGATCATTGAAATTTTGTTGACTGAAAGAAAGAAATCCTGGGACTCTAAACTTGTTGACTGAAAGAAAGAAATCCTTATGGGCTAACAGGATCAACACTAAGAAGTCTCTGGAAACCTCACCATTCCAGCTTGTTTATGGAATAGACGTTGTTTTTCCTACTCAACTCGATATACCAGTGTTGAAATTATTGTAGGAGGATATTGAGGAACCCAATGACATCCAATGGAGGATCTTCTAGATTATAGAAGTTTAACAGAGAAGAGAAGCACTTGATTAGAGAACAGAGGCATACCAGAGAAAGATCAAATCATCCTTTGATAAGAAAACCAAGAAGGAAATTTTTCAGGAAGGTGAACTGGTTTTGAGGTGGGATGCTAGAAGGGATGACAAGTCCAAGCATGGTAAATTCAACAACCTTTGGTTTGGCCCTTTTAAGGTGATTGTAGTTTTGGACAACAAAACGTTCATTCTGCACAATATATATGATACAAAGGTCTTTGGAGGCCCAGTAAATGGGCGCTTCCTGAAACACTATTTTGTTTAAGGATGGGGGAAGGCTGCCCTTGTACCATAGATTCTTTCCTTTATTATTGATTTTGATTAGTTAGTTGTGTGTGAATAAATACTCCATATCCCAACAAGGCACTAGGGTGTAGTTTCAGTTTTTAATTCAATAAAATGCATGCTTGAGGGACAGTAACAGATACATTGGGATGAAAAAAACAAACGAGGGTAAGTGACGAAAGGTAAGAGAATTTATCTAATCTAAAGGCACCAATCTATAGCTCTTAGCACCTCCTAGGGACAAGCTATCCCCAGTTGGAGCCAATGTTGTGACCTAGGTCTCCATCACCTGTCTCTCCTCTCTTTTATGTATTCCTTCATCAACATTTTCCTTTTTCTGGTTGGTTAAGTCATTTTCCCATTACTGAGTGACTTGGTTCTTGTTTTCTTCTTTCCTTCTTGAGTCTTTGCGCATTTCATTTTCTTTCTTTCTTGAAGGATGAAACATACATCGTGTTTGGTTTGAATTAATTGTCATCATGTTTTCTGTCGATTGAGCTCACCAAATGTTTCCCAATCATTTTTGTATGTACATGGAATGCCTGTTCACACAACACAACAATCTAGAACAACAATTTTGGGCTCAGATTGTGGGAATGCACAAGGAAATTTTCAACGATAAATATCTGTGAAGAAAATCATATCAACAACTGTAATTCATTGTAGGAACGCAAAATTACGTGGATTTTAACACCAAGAGTTGCCAAAAGACCCAAAGAGAATCTGGGCCATTCATCTACCATGACACGCGGTGACAGATCATCTACATCGACGATTTTCACTTTAGGATTTTTCCAAGCACAAACATTCGAAACTCCCGAAGAGCTAAAGACCCGAAGTCCCTAAGTGAATCAAGACCATACATCAACAGAGACACGTGGAAGCAGATCGTCCACTTCAGGAGTTTTCCTCCAGGATATTTTCAGGTTTCACATTCTAAAGTCCTAAAGAGAAAAAGACCTGAAGTTTCAAAGTAAATCTATACCATCCATTAGACGGGACACGTGGCAACAAATCAGTTACTTCGGTGATTTTCCTTTGGTATTTTTCCAAGCACTAACATTTGAAACTCCCAAATCTCGAAGCCCAAAGTGTCGAAGCACGTAGAAACCATCAGTTGAGACACGTGGAACACTCATGAGGCATGACACGTGGAATTCGTCTCAGGTCATTCGGTTGTGTCATTCACCCATTTCCACATGACACATGTCACCTTTATCTCCAAGACACATCATCATCTGTGACATCATACAACATCATCTCACCATGTCACTTTGGCGATTTTCCTCCGGGAGATCTTCACGCTTAATATTTTAAACTCTCGAAGCTCAGATATCCGAAGAGAATCTGGGTTGTTCATCCATCATGACACATGGAAAAAAATCATTCACTTCAGTATTTTCCTCCGAGAGACGTTCCATGTTTCACATTCAAAATGCCTAAAGCCTGAAATCCTGAATTGAATCTGGACTATTGATCCCAGATCAATGAGAATTGTCGATCCTTGCAGGTAAATGTCACAAAGATATTGGATCATAGTCATATCGACAACTATAGTTCATTGTGGTGACGCAAACTGCACGGACATTAATTTTCCAGAGCGGTCCCGCAATTTAAACCATGGTATTTCTGGAAGGGTACGTGGCAGCTTCTCATGAATTGAGGGCCCAAAGGTGGCCTGGATCCAAACCACCCTCAACAGCTCGCAGACATGCCATCATTCAAAAAAGAGCTCTGCTTTGTCACTCAGAGGCCTATTTTTGGCCACTCAGTTCCTCCAGCACATGCATCAGTTCTGTTGCAGAGACAATAGGAGTTTTATTTGATTAAGTCCATCATTTTCCTAGATTAGATGCAAGAGTGGTCTTTTGTGTGTGATAAGAACCACTCTTGCTGATTTATTCCAGTATCTTAGTGAAGTTAATATTTTTTTTTACAGATAATTCCCTAGATTGAGGTCTCAATCCCCTAAGGACGAGAGCTTCTACAACTCTTTTAAATAGTTATTTTTTGGATATTGAAAATGTCATATTTTTTTACGAAGGAACAACAATACAACAAACTAGTTGGACCCATTCTATGAATGGTTTAAAGATCTCTACCTGGTGAACATACTTTTGATGATGGTGTTTTGTTCAACTTTTCATGTGTTTTCATTCTTATATTGAATATAGTTTTTTATTTGTGCAACATACATTTCATTTCCTTTTAGCTATTGTATGACTTATTTTTACTGATATACAATTCGTCAAACAACTAATGCTTTGGTGAATATTTGTTTTCTACAACCTGTGGGAATTATTGTGTTTTGATACATGTTTGATGTCTTGAAATGATATTTTAAGTATTGAACTTCTTGGAGTAGATTATTGATTGAGTATTTTTGTTTCCCTCTATTTTCTATAATTTCATTGGTTTGTCATTAGTGTGCCATCAGCCAAGGAGGGTCATCATCTATATCGTTCTTCCAGCCCAATATTTCCGTTGTCTTGATAGAATAACCCTCTGACTAACCAACAAAATTTAAAGAAACAATCATTCTAAACTGATAGGCAACCTAGATTTTCCCTTTAGCAATCAAGTGTAGACCTTAGGACCAACAATGAGGATGAGGTATACTAAAGGGGATGATTTTTCTAGGTTCTGGCAATGTATGATGATGCAAGAAGGTTGCTACAGTATTAAAGGTATGTTTATATGCATATTTTGAAGGCTATATCTTGGTGATAGTATGGTATATTTTGTGGTATATTTTGGTGATTTTATGGTGCATGGTTTATGGGATATATTTTGGTATATTGTTGAGGCATATCATGAGTGATATGACACATGTTTGAGGTACATAGCTTATGGATGTTGGCACATGTTTGGTACATATTTTAGAGTCATATATTGATGAGGTTATGGTACATGCTTGGTGATGTTAGTACATGATGATACACATATTGGTGATGTTATGGTTCATGGTTTGATTCA
>JZKD02S0565796.1:262281-287522 GCA_000966675.3 Picea glauca | reverse complement strand
ATACTTAAAATTAAAATTGAATCAAAGTAAAAAGTGACTCACCTCATTTCAGATGTCCAAATGCTCAATCCTTTGAAGAAGCCAAAAATAATTTCTGAAAACGACAGAGAAGTCAGAGAAACTATAGAGATTATCCTGGGTAAAAAAGGTAAAAACTATAAGATTATTCCTGTTCAAAACCCTAGATATATAATAATAATAATAATAAAGTATTATTCTCGTTCAAAACCGCACATATATAATTTCAAAACCGTAGAGAACTAGCATACCTGTTCCAAACCGCAGATAAATATTAATTTCAAAACCGCATAGAAATAGTATTCCCATTCAAAACCGCAGAGAAATATTATTTCCGGCATAAAAATATTATTCTCAATAAATAAATAAATATAGGAAAATTTTAAAATAAAAAAGGAAGAAGGAAAACATGTTACCGAGCCAATAAATTAATTAGAGGATAAAGTTGAACCATAGTGTCTGTTAAGACTATAGCTTCCATTAATTTCCTATTAAAATGATGATCCACTTTCCCTAAAATAATTCACTAACATTTTTCTTCGAACTTAAATTTAAAATGATAATCCACTTTCCCTAAAATAATCCACTAACGTTTTTCTTCGAACTTAAATTACTAAACTTGGGTTATAAGGTTACTAACCATTGACATCATTGTTCAAGATGGAACGGCTAGCAAAGCTTCAAGAAATTTATGTCCTTGCACTTCATATGCCTATGGAGGATTCTCTTCATATATTGTTAATCTACCATATGAAATGATCCTTTTGTATTCTACGTGAAAAAAGTGTGAGTAAAACCTCATTTAATGTTAGCGTATTTGTTTTTTAGTGGAGGGAGCATCATTTTGGGAATTATGTGACTTTTATCAATAACACTTAACATTATTTGTTAAAATAACATTCAATATAAACACTTAACACATGATTTCATATTTTGATTTACTTATGTTGTGCCTCAAATTCACGATCTTCCATGGATGTATGTCTCCTTCATCAACATCTTCTAGAATCAAATGTGGTTGAGTGACATCAATTATCAAAATTATAACATAGTCAGCATCAACCCTTTCTCTACCATAATAAGTCCAAGTGTCTACATATTTAACCCTTCCTAGCCCAATAACTTGACCATTAATTAGGAGGTCAACATAGTCCCTTTTTGTCAAAATTATATTTGTGGGATGATTATGACAATGACGTTTCAAATCTGATTCTGTCTAAATCTCATAAGATTCCAATGCATCCCCTAGTGTATGCTCAAATCTTGTTGCATGTGGTAGAGGAGCATCATGTTTTAACACCCTCTCAATTTTAACCACTATGCATCCTTTCTTTACCATCCTTCCATGCACCTTATGACCAAGCTTTGTATTGAATATGGAGCCCTCAAATACCTTCACTCCAGATTGTAGAATATTTACCTTGTATTCAATAGAAAATGCAGAAGAAACATTTGCATCTATACACAAAATTAAAGAAACTCAGTATCTGCTAAAAAAAACATTCAGTATACTATCAATAACACTTAATAGTATTTGCTATAATAAACATTAAATATACTATCAATAACACTTAACACATGCTTTGAGATTTTGATTTACCTATGTTGTGCCTCAAATCTATGATCTTCCATGGATGTATGTCCCCTTCATCAACATCTTCCACAATCATATGTGGTTGAGTGACATCAATTATCAAAACTGTAACATATCCTGCATTAACCCTTTCTCTGCCACAATAAGTCTCAGTGTCTGTAGATTCAACCCTTCCTAGCCCAATAACTTGACCATTAATTAGGAGGTCAACATAGTCCCCTTTTTGTCAAAATTATATTTGTGGGATGATCATGACAATGATGTTCCAAATCTGATTCTGTCCAAATCTCATAAGATTCCAATGCATCCCCTAGTGTATGCTCAAATCCTGTTGGATGTGGTAGATGAGCATCATGTTTTAACACCTTCTCAATTTTAACCACTATGCATTCTTTCTTTACCATCCTTCCATCCACCTTATGCCAAGATCTGTATTGAATATGGAGCCCTCACCTACCTTCACTCTAGATTGTAGAAGATCTACCTTGTCTCCAATAGAAAATGCAGAAGAAACATTTGCATCTGTACACAAAATTAAAGAAACTCAGTATTTTCTATAAAAAAAACATTCAATATACTATCAATAACACTTAATAGTATTTGCTAAAATAAACATTCAACATACTATCAATAACACTTAACACATGGTTTGAGATTTTGATTTACCTATGTTGTGCCTCAAATCTATGATCTTCCATGGATGTGTGTCCCCTTCATCAACATCTTCGACAATCATATGTGGTTGAGTGACATCAATTATCAAAACTGTAACATAGTCAACATTAACCCTTTCTTTGCCACAATAAGTCTCAGTGTCTGTAGATTCAACCCTTCCTAGCCCAATAACTTGACCATTAATGAGAAGGTCAACATAGTCCCCTTTTGTCAAAATTATATTTTCCATTGTAACTCCTATGAATTTTGTAACACATAATTGAATTATAATTTGTAATTAAGGTTAAATGATGTAAAGTGTCTCTTATATTTTAGCAGAAACACAACCTTCAAAAAAGTAATATAGTTGCAATAATTAAAAATGGTGTGCCAGTGATTTTTTACACAATGAAAAACCTTTACCCACCATCCACCAAAAGGCACTCTACATATAAATTACACACAATTAGAGATCCAAGTAGTATCAAAGAATGAAAAATATCAACTCACATCAAACCACCAAGTTCCTATTTAACTATGGAGATGGCACTTATTTTATTGTTGTATGTGTATGAATTGTTCTCATAAGAAAATTTACAAAAGAAGAAAGGAGAGGATTGATTTGAATTGTAACTATATGAACTTGGCATGTCATCCATTGGTCATATCATCGCACATATACCATGCCCATTCTTATGATGTGCCTTCAAGCCAAAAAAAACATTATTTGTGTGCTTCTCGCTTTCCTAGCTTCAAAAGAAATTATGTCATATGATAGAGCTCCTTAGTTCAAACCTTAGGGTGTTGTAAGTCATAACACAAGCTCCCACCAAATGAAAAAATTCTCTTAACCCGATACCATCATGTAGAAATTCTCTAGAAATGACATTCTCATTAGCCATGGGAGGTTTTCCCCAAATTGCTTTCGAGAACTCCACTTTTTCTATGTTGACATCAACCTAAGGCTCACAATCTCACAAACCACTCTCTCTAGAGATTCCAATCCTACCTAGGCTCCAATACCATATGAAATTACACACATACAAGAGATACATAAACACAAGCATGCACACATAGATAAAATCCCATATCTAATGTGTAAATCCAAACCCAAGAAAACCACACAAAGATATCTTCAGTACCCTTGACCAAGTCAACCAAGACCATGCCCAATTCAACCAACACCATCCATTTGAGACACATTATAATGTAGACAATAAGCCTCTTAAATAAACTACCATCACATGAAAAACATGGGCTAAAACCATGTGCCACAATAAACCACAAGCACTCAATGATTAACCTAACATGGCTTTGAAATGGAAAGGAGAAAATGGTATTGCTAATGAAACCAATATGGAAACCAAGTCCACTTACTACTAGTAGGATGAATTTCAATATTTAGGAAGAGGATAAAGCAATGTCCATAATAGAACTCACATTTTGTAATAATATTCAAATAGACACCAAGAATTATAAGACCAACGAAAAGATGTAGTACTATTTAGTCCAAAATAGGTAATGTACTTCCATACAAAAATTTATAACATGAATTATGTGGAGGGAAAAGGTATGAGTGATCACATTTTTTTACTCAATTTATTTTCCCATTTTGCTAGTGTTAGAGATGACTATAAATTCTTGCAATCCCAACATTTCTAATTTTATTGAAGTCGATGCCACAATCATTTTGTACTTTGAAAATAATAACTTATGTTGAACAAAGAAAATTCATATTTTGAGATGGTTTTTGATGCATTGTTAGAAGAAATTAGAAGAATTGATGTAAGAACACCAACATTGGGAGATAAGTTGCTTTTTATGCCAAAAGAAAGGGGAAACAAAATATTTTCCAACAAAGCCATGTTGAAAGAGTAACAAAAATGGGTGCAAAAGAAACAAAATGAAACAATTTATGAAGTAATGTAAGGCCAGACTACATGCCAACAATGGGGCGGCAAGCAACCACAAAAATATACGAACAAGAAAAATATAAGGTGCAATTATTGTCATATTCTAGGGCACATACAAAGAAACTATTGGAAGTGGAAGATTGCATTGTTTCATCTTGTCATCTGTAGAAATCAACATGATCAAGATTTTAAAGTTGATATGGAGAACTCCAATGACTAAGATTTCTTCACTGTATACTTATGAACGACATAGCACATGACAAGGAAATACAAATTGCTCCAGATTTATTGTCATCTTTACATGAATAGAATCATCTAGTTTGGAGATAAAAGCTGCCATAAAGTATATGACATTGGAGAGTTGCAAGTCCCTATTGCTAATGCAGGAACATTCTGCAAGGAGTATTGCATGTGCCAAATTTGGCAAGAGATTTGAAATCTATTGCAAAAATAATAGATTTTGGCTAGATTGTTTAATTCCACTAAAAAAAAATGGCATTGTGAAGAACCAAGCAAGGAATGTTTGTTTACATGCTCCTAAGAAGGGAATTTATATGTTTTAAAGTTAAATTTATAAGTTACAACATCTATTATAGAAAATAGTTTGTGGACTAGTGTCATTAGAGGTTTATTCATGTGAATGCCAAAACTCTATTAGAAATGAAAAAGAAAAGCATGGTAAATGGGATGATGAGCCAAAAAAAAATGATTATAATTTGGACTCATGAATATTGTGCAATTGGAAAGCAAATTAGAAGGCACAATGTCTACACTAGAATGCAGGGTTCTAGATTTAGTGCAAAGTGATATTTGCAGTCCTAAATATGTAGAATATGTTGGTGGGATGAATTTTTTTAGAGATTTCCTTGATGCTTTTAGCAAAAAAACTTGTATTTATTAGTCTAAAATGGTTGGTGCATTTAATGTTTTCCACAATTTCAAGCAATGGATGAAAAGTAGTTGGATCCCTCAAGTTCTTTTACAATAAAGCTAGCATAATGAGGCAATTTACAACTCCATATTCCTCTCAGCAAAATGGTGTTATGGGAGGAATAACAGAACAATGGTGGATTTAGATGCATACTAGTTTAAAGTCAACATGATAGAAGATATTGGAAAAAAAAAATTCAACAACAACATATTTGTAGAATATATTGTGGCAATAAATGGAAATTTTTTAGAAGTATCTTGTTTTGGACTAATCGATTGGGTCTAGCTCGATCCATTGAAAGAATAATTGTTATCCTCTCCACCTGGGTTCAAATTCCACCATTCCACCATGGAGGAAATCTAGCGTGTGCTAACTTTACATCTTGCACAAGCACAAGCATTTATCGAACAATATTATTGAACCATGGGGGAAATCTAACATGTGTTATCTTTTTCCATTCTTCACAAGAACAAGTTCATTTCAAACAACATCATTCCATTGTGGTGGAAATCTAGTGCTATATTTCCCTCTTGCAGAAGCACCAACGCATCTCAAACAACATCACTCCAACATCGGGGAAAGATAGCATGTGCTAGCTTTCCCTCTTGCAAAAGTGTAAGAACATATCAAACAACATCATTACAATGTGGGAAAGCTAGTGTGTTCTAACTTTTGAACAACATCACTCAACGATGGAGGAAATACAAGCACATTTCAAACAACATCACACCGTGGTGGAGGAAAGATAGCGCGTGATAAATTTCCTTCTTGCACATGCACAAGTGTATTTCAAAAAAAAACATTCCATTTTGGAGGAAATCTAGTGCATGCTAGTTTTCCTTCTTGCACAAGCACAAACACATTTCGAACAACAACATTCCATTGTGGAAGAAATATAGAGTGCTAGTTTTCCTTCTTGCACAAACACAAGCACATTTCAAACAACAATCCACTATGGAGGAAATCTATTGCGTGCTAAGTTTCCTTGTTGCACAAGCACAAATGCAATTTGAACAAAAAAATTGGTACCACTAAATCTACGAGTATTCCTTTCAATCTACCAATTGGTACCACTGTATTCTGATTTTCTAGCTTCAATTGAATAGGTGAATACCCCAGTGCATATATTTCCATGTCTTCTTATGCAGAACATTTACTTCAGACCCTAAGTCTAGTATGATATCCCCCATATTGAAGTCTCCAATGTTTGCATTGAACCTGAACTCCCTACTTGTTCTTCTCTTCTTATAGATCTGATTAACTATCTTATGTTCTAATTTCATCTATTCTCTAGAATTTCACTTTTCTAATAGACTTTGTAACACTTGTAGAGATGTTTTATCATTCTACATCTTCACACTAGACCCCAAAAAGTTTTTAAGATTAATTACTTGTTCTGAAGGTTGATCTATGTTGGTTTGATCAAATAGGTAAGGCATGTCATAGACTGGTACATCACCTCCTGGCTTTTTTCTTGAAGTAGAGGCAATATTATCCTTCAAAATCTCCTTTATAGATTGTTTGAGGGTCTCCTTTTCTTTGCACGCATCAAATTGTTGTTTAAGTGTTGAATTATTTTTGACCCACTGGCACAGATCTTGATTTTGCTTTGTTGCATATACTCTTATCTTGGTTCCACCTCTAGTAACTATATTTATCTTTTGTCCATCCTCTTCATTAGTTTCCACAACAATCCATTGAACATTCTGATTGTTCTGATTTTTATTAAAAATGTCAGACAATATTTTGTATCATGATCTGTTGCACGAAAATACATACATGTCACTGGTGGCAGTGGATCGGTCCTCTACCTCCTCTAAATCTTCTTCCTATGTGTCCTCTTCCTCTAAAGCCTCCTATGTTTCCTTGATTGTCTCCATGCAAAATATTATATTGTGGTACTTGATTATACTACAGTTGCACATTATTATACTACGGTGGTGAGTTATTAAATTGCGGCTGCACATTACTATAATGTGGTTGTGCTGTAAATTTTTGTGCATGTTTTCTTTTCATTAGTTTCACCTGCACCCTATAAGTATCTAATGTCCTTTCCTTCATTATTTCTAAAGTTTTGCAATCCTTGTCCTCTTGTCCTACTGAAATGCAGAAATTACAAAATGTACTCTTGGGTATTGTTTGATACTTTTGCATCAAGGTACAATGATAAGGATCATGTCCATGTGTTCTACATATCTCACACCATGGTCCTCATGTTGGTAAACTATTTTTCATTCCTTCTCCCAAGTACTGGGAAAACGTTGGGCAGTCATTATTATGATGTCTTTTTGTTTTACATAATGTACACCAAACAAATTCTCTCTTCTCCTTTTGTTTATTATGATTCAACTGAAAAGTTGTATTCTTTAGATCTTCTCTCATCTCTTCCACAGCTAGATCTATATGTTTATACTAATTTTCCTCCAATTGCAAGGCTTCTTGCAGAGCCTCATCTTGACTCCGGAACTTCTGTTGCCTCAATGGATACTTAAGATGTAGCAATAATTAATTAACAAATAAGTGTCTATGTTTCATATATGTGATAGGGTACTTCAACTTACCTTTCAACCTCTTTAACTTATGATCAATCTCCCATACTGAATCTCTTGGATTCTACTTGATCTTTATCATATCGTTCATGAACCGATCCTTCGATCTTAGTTGTTGGAATTCATTGATTATTTCCTTCTTCACATCTTCAATGGTTGTAGGTGCTCCCTGTGGGTTGTTTACTCCGAGGCCCATATACCAATCGAGTGCATGGACTCTGAATGTAATTGCCGACTATTCAACTTTTGTATCTTCATTTGTAATCTACTTAGCTTCCCAAATATTCTCACAAATAAACAAATTCTTCTCAGGGTCCTTCGACCCTTCTCCATGAAACTCAGGTAACCTAATAGTTAGATCTACTCCTGCCATTATGAATTTTGATGTACTACCACCTCTATGCAGTTTAAATACCTGACTAATACAAGCTGAATTTATACTTCTACTTAAAATGGACCCTTGTCTTACTAAAATTTTTCTACTACTAATCACTTGTTTGCTAACCGATTCTCTTTCTTCAGATGTCTTAGTTGCAAATGGGGTTGTCGGTTCCACACTAATTCTGATCTAGAATGGAGAGCCTTCTTTTGTGCCGAACCCTTGACCTATGGTTTTTCTCTCATATGTGGTTTGCATTATTTCCTCAATCTCCCTCATTGCACGAAGATCCTCTAACTCTTCCTCATCATTGTCCAAGCCCTCTCGCTCAGCTACTTCCCTCTTCTTACTATTGATCTTATACTGTAAGTTATTCCACTACACGTCACTCACTCTCTTCTCAATATCTCCTTGGTATGTTCCTCATCCATCATAATGAGGTCCATTGCTTCCTTCTTTTGGCCTCTCTCCAGAGCCCTCTCCATATCTCAGATCGTCCTTAGTGATTCCCTTAGTCTCCCCATGTGCGCAGATTGTTTTAGTTGTCTAACACCATTGTCATCACACCTTTATCATGTAATAAAATATTTATCGATGTGTAAAGTGATCTAATGTACCTTCCTCTTAGTATCTTTAGAAAATCCTTCTCTGCAACAATATCTGACTTCGTAGTGTCAACTACAAACTCAATAATAAATTGTACAATAATATTGTCTAGCCAAAAACCCACTGTGTGTGTGAATTTATTATTAACTCTTTCCAACCAGGCAATATTCTCAGTAGTCGACTCTATTAGTCTGATCTGGTTAGTGGGATGAGTATCCTTTAACCTCAATATCCACTCATGCAAAAATTCTAGGAAATAACAAAAACAATGCCTCATGTAGATCAATAAACACATACCTTTCCAAATACTGGCACGGTGTATACCTGGAACTTCTATTATTTTTCTTCAAAAATTCGATTTGTTATGTCTCCAACCATTTTTCAATCTCCTGCTTAGTTAGATTCCATGGTATGAAAATCCCCTTCTACCACTGCTTTCTCTTCATTGTGCTTCTCATCAGATCCCTTCTAGGTTTTTATTGTGGGTTCAATCTAACAATGAAACAATTTGTTGGAATGTTTGGGATGACCCTGGTTCTACCTTAGGTTTCCAACAAAACCCTGCAAACCATCATCCCTTCAGGAGACCAGAAGAAAACATTGCACACAGACTGCACAATGAAGTTTCACTTGAGATGGCTTATGGGTGACAACAAGACCTAGATGTATGAATTCATGGAAGGGATGGTGCTCATGGGGATTTTAGACATACTTTTTTACTTCAACATTCATCGGATATACCATTCTATAACCATATTCATTCATTAACATTCATTATGCAATAAAATAACAAAATTGA
Organism: Picea glauca; assembly: GCA_000966675.3. Classification (NCBI taxonomy): domain Eukaryota; kingdom Viridiplantae; phylum Streptophyta; class Pinopsida; order Pinales; family Pinaceae; genus Picea; species Picea glauca. The sequence goes on along the minus strand of JZKD02S0565796.1, from coordinate 278,079 downwards.
TCTAGTGCGTGTTTCATTTTAACTCTAACAAATTCATTCATCATAAACTATTGCAACACATAAAATAGGCATTCCACTAAATAACACAATGTTTTACCATGGTTCACTCCCCTGGGCTATGCCCACAAATATCTGGCTTATTTATTATTCATCTTCAAGTCTCTACATTGCACGCATTGCATTAGAAGTGCATAAATTCACATATATAAGTGTGTGAGGTTGGCCAATATCACACCAAGCTCCACAACTTGCTACCTGACCCTCAATTAAAATACATAACTCTGTCTGACTCAAAACTAGCTCATGTAATGTACCCACCCACCCACTGGCTGGCCAAGCTATTTCAAAACTCACTTCTAAACTCATTTTGAGTTTTAGTAAAATTTTAATTAATAAAGAGGCATGAAATATTCACATGCATAGATCAATATTCATGCTACAACATAAAATAAATTAATATAATTCCATAAGCAATAATAACCAACAAGCATGCACATTATAAGCATGAATCCCAAAGATAATAAGTAATACACAAAGGAAATAAATATATAGGGAGATGAAACCATGATAGAGGACACTTATCTTTAATGAAACGAATCACCAACTAACTGCATACCAAGGAAGTTTCACCCAATTGTAGACACTATTGTTCCAAGTCTCAACAATAATGTCACCCCCGTGCTAGGGCTATGAGTCCACAAGGATGGTTCTAGGGTGTCACTCAACTTCCAAAACTAGTCAACACTCAAGCTCTCACATGCTTGTCAACATACACAACAATCAAAAGTACACCAACTCTCTTCTATTCAGCCTGCACAACCCAAGCGAATGGACCCCCATCTCTTCCATGCAGTCCCTTAGGTTGTCTACTTCCTTCTAGGGCTCCAGTGCATTTGGTCAAGAATATACTTGTTGGGATTCTCAGGATTCACACATGTGAGAAAAACTTAGCACATGCCAATGCATCCCAGACATGCAGGCATTAATTCATGGATGTAATACACCAGTAGTCATTACAGCCAACAAAACCATGGCTTATGTCCAACAATTCGTTTTTCTTTCCCAAGACAATATTATAATGAATGAGGAATGAGGAGTGGGTGCAAGAGTGAATGGAGAGAGAGAATAGAATGAAAGTTGTGAACCCCCCAAACAACCCAAATATGGGTTTATATATTTCTTGGAATTAAAGAACCACATGGCCTTCCCCCAAGAATCTCATGTAATTGATATTCTCCATTAAAACAAAAATGGATAAATAAAATATAAAGTAAATGATTAGCCCCTCAATCCCCCTCTCTTGTGGAATCATAGCCCCTATAACTCTTGTACTTTCCTTTCTAGAAGCCAATGATGCATTTATTATTAACAATGATCAAAACATTGCATTTTCTAGACACACTGGCCTTTTTTAATTGTTTGGACACTCTGGCCTTTTTTAATTGTTTGGGCACTTTGGCCTTTCAAAATTTAACAAAATACATTATTTAATATGGGGTCTCAAAACCGGGGTATTACAGCTCCTCAACTCTCAACCAAAACTAGTAATTGCGACTCAAAACTCTTCCAAAACATACCAAATATTATGATGTATGATGATCTCCTTAGTTCTTACAATACACATTTATACTACAAAACTTGGGTTAAACCCTTTACATCATGACCAAAAACCCTAACCCTAAGTGGATTAGGTTTGTCCACATTACAACCTCCTACGCATGACTCGATCCAACCATTTCCTCATCACGTTATCCTTCTTTCTTCCTTTTCCTTTACTCTTCCTCGTGATATTTTTCCTTATTGCTCGACACACTTCTTTTCCTTGACCTCCAGTGTGTGCTCCAGTTGTGGTCCCTCTATCAACTGTCTTCCATAATTTCTATGCATTTTCTCAAAATAGGCTGCTCCAACAAAAACCTACCAAATTTTATGCATATCCCCACTCAAATGACAAGGAACTTATAAAGAGATCATGTGGTGGTCCTAAGAGGATTATTTATAAATGAAAGATTCATATAAGCATCACATAGGGCCTCATGCTTCAGTTTCTTCAACAAACCATGTCTAGGGCATCGAGACACATACTAAGTGCTCAAAAAATATAGATGTCACCCACATCTCCACATGAATGTGAAGGATACCCCTAAGAGGTCATGTTTGGTGGTTTGAGGCATCATTACTATCCTATGGTGCCTAAAAGCCTCATTTAGAGCCTAAGTCCAAAGTTTCCTCGTCTAGCCATGTCGAAGGACTTGAGAACCATACATAGTGCTCAAAACATCCAATTAGTGCCAAAATCCTCACTTGGAGGTTGAGGCTAACCTCGTGAGTTCCTAGGTATTGGTTCAATGCATCATACTTTCCTTGGATTCTTGGAGAACCCATTTATACCCTAATCCCGATGTTTCCTCCTTCAACCATGTCCAATGCCTGGAGACCCATCTCTTCTACTTAGACCATCTATAGCAATTGTCTTCCCACTTAGAAGCTAAGTATAAAATAAATACTTATTGTGTGGTGGTTTGAGTCATTGTTCTTGTCCCTATGTGCCTACAAGCCCCATCTAGAGCCTATAGCCTAGGTTTCCACTCCCATTAAATGTTTCCTCTCCGGTTTTGCTTATTGAATTTCAAAAAAATTATATGACATGTTAAAATAAATTCATTTCCAATATGTTAAGACCTTCAAATCTTGCAACAACACTTATGTACTAATTTAGGGTAGCTAGATTTTATTAATTTCAAAAAATATAAAATGTAATCCTAATTTCTTTTGGAAAAATAGCCCCTTTTTGTTTCATTTGTATGTGTAAAGGTTACATGATTTTCTAAAATTCATTTTCTTAACACAGAGACACATATATTCATTCATTATGTAAATATCTTAAAATATATGTGCAAGTCAAGAATTTTATTTATTTATTATTTTATTTTTATTTCGGATTTATGTTGCATTTAATCTATCAAACTGTATCATCATTAGCTTGCACTCATCCTTTTGCTAATTGAATTAAGTCACTTATTTTATATCCAATATAAAATACATGAAACTAAAACTTACACCAATCCAATTTTTTTAATAAATGCAATATTTATAATAAAATAAATAAAAAACTATACACATACACATGAATAGAAGTATTTTAACTCAATGAAAAAAATCAAATACTCAACCTACCATACTTTCCGCAATTTTTTTTATTCAATAATTTTTTTTATTCAATAATGACTAACAATATAATAGTACATATCACCACATCTTTAAAAATTAACCTAAACAGTAACATATGCCTAAAAATTAAGCATATGCCTATTTTATACCATATATCAAACATCCTAGATAAAGAGCAACTAGCGTTTGGTTCTATGGAAGAGAACTCTACCTTTTTCTTGATTGTATTCTTTCTAGTGATTCAACATCGTTTTTCAACGTTTCATTATCTTCTCCATGGCTATGCTCTCTCTAAATTTAACTATATTATTTTTAGAAGTAGTATGATGTAAAGTTATTATAATTATGCTCTTCCTAAAGTTATTATGCAAAGTTATTATATTATAAATAAACATATAAATATAAATAAATTAAAAAAAATAAAGATAGTAAATAAGTATTTTAAAATAATACGTATAAATAAAGCATATAGATATAAATAGATTAGAAAGAAAAATAAAAAGATATATATAAATAAAATTACAGGATCTGACTCCGAGATTCATGGCCGAGATTTTTGGTGTATGGTTGTTTCCACCAGCATACAATGATTACAGCGTCCACCAGTCTGCAATGAGACTTCGAAGTGATGGAGCAATCATTCAATAGATAAATCGATTTTTAAATATATGAAAATAAAAAAATTGATTGTTTAAAGTTAAACTTTCTAATATAGCAAAAAAATATTTTGTCTTGTAGAAACGAATAACATTAACATAAACTATAAGACCTATCAACCACCATTATGGAGTATATTTGGTATTGGTCATCCTATATACAGGATATAGGATAAATATGTAAAACTAAGTAACAAAACATAAGAAATTAGACTGGAGGAGAGGGGATATTATCTTTTGGAACCCGTGGAATTTTGTCGCTTGGATCGTTGAAGTTGAGTCCTATAGTCTTATTTTCCAAAAGGGATATTTTCTGGTCCATTTCTTTGATCTGGAGCTGGATGTATTCCAGCTGGATGTATTCCTAGCTGTTGTTTAATTTGATGTATTGTTGTATTAGACTTGTCTAGTTCACAATGAGGGAATTTAATGTTTTATATTGTGTTTGTTTTCTAAAGAATTAGTTTTTTGACAAGTAATTTATTTTATTTGATTGTAAATTTCGGATTTATATTTCACAAGAAACAAATGAGACTGAGACCGAAAGTATGGATAACTAATTATATATATTATATATAAAATGTTTTGTTAGTGTTGATAATGGAGAATGTCCCATTGTCAATCTCATTGGTTCACTTTGAGATAGAGTTTCAATTAGAAATTTTCACCATTTTAAATGAAGAACTCTCTATATTCTTGGTGGACTCCTATTAATATTTTATAATTTAATTTTTAGAAATTTTTTAAATTAAATGTAAAAAATGCAGAGTTTAGAATGAAAATGAAGACGCGTGTTGATATAATAAGAGAACAAAAAAAACATAAAATTGAAAAATAAATACAACACAACCAGCTACATATAGAGCTACCAATCACAGATCCACATCAAAGGCCAGCTAACCAATCACAAATCTACATCAAAATCTAACCAAAATAATACATATGAAAATGAAATAAAACACTATATACAACAAAATAGACCTCATATCAACCTAACATATCATAAAAACAAGTAAAAGAGACTACAATTAATTCATGAGCTTACAAGAGATCTCCTATTAAATTTTGGTCAATTATAATTTCTTTATTAACATAAAATAAGTTTACAATGCTCAAGAAAAAACCTTACTCCCTTCCCTCCTTTTAGGACATAAAGAGCCTTCTTATAAGATAGGTTGGTGGCTCTTTGCCACTGAACGTTCTCGTGTAATTAATTTCATAATTATATTACATTTAAAAGAAATTTAAGGAACATGTGTTAGACCAATCGTCTAAATAAAAAGGATATTCAAACTAAAAAAATTAGCTCTATGTTTATAGAGCATTTTGAATGCAGCATAGTTGATAAAGATTCCTGTACTTGGTATAAACTCTCATTTTTGCTCGAATTATTTCCAGGGCATGTGGGAAATGGTCGGCAATTCCAATGTTTTGTTCTCCCAATGCATTCCTCATTTTTCCTGGAGATAATTTTTCTACATGTAATTGTATTTTTTTTTGGTTCCTTAACCTATCATTTTCAGAAGTATTTTCAATATATGTAGGCAATAGTTCACAATTCCAATGATTTTCTTCCGGAATGCATTCTTCACTTTTCGTATAATTCTTAAGGAGATAATTTATCTAAGTGTAATTATATTTTCGCTTCAATTACTTTCAAGGTGTGCAATGGAAATTTCAATGCTTTATTCCCCTAGTACATTTCTCACTTTTCATATATTGTTTAAGTAAAAAGTTTTTCAAGGAAGGTGTGCAATGGAAATTCCAATGCTTTATTCCCCTATGACATTTCTCACTTTTCATATATTGTTTAAGTAAAAGTCAAACTTTTTAGTTCTATTGAGATTATCATGAATTGGACTCACTTTTCATATATGGTTTATGTAAAATTCAAACTTTTTAGCTATATTGAGATTATGAGTAAATTGGGTTTAGTGGTAGTATTCAATCGAGATTATGAGTGAATTGTCATTTAAAATTTTAATCAAATGTTTTTTAGCATATTTTGTCATTTGGTTTACACACTATGGCTAATGTTTTTTAGTTAAATCCTTGCATGTATGTAGCCTCTAGATGTAGAGTATTTACAAGAGTCATATTTCTTGTTATTCATTTTCTATTTTACTTCATAGTACATGTATATCCATATTCTTTAACTTACTCTTGATGAACATACAGTGCCACAATATTCCAACACAATTCCAATTTAACCTTAGTGGCCATTGGATCCTTTCCCTAAATGAATTTTAAAATCTAACCTTGGGATTGATGGTAAGAATGACATGTCATCATTTGTGTAAGCCCAACAAATGGTTTAACTACCCTCTCCTTCCCATCTACAAAGCATATTCAACTATCAAATAAGTATCAACATCCCTAATTTATGTAATTCAGTAGGATAGCCACTTTTCAAGTAATCTCTACTTGTACTAATGAACCATTCTTTAGTAGTTATATTAGAATCACCATACTTTTAAATAGTAATTGAACATGTAATTCTAACTAGAATGCCTTCTCATGCCATTCAGAACATTAGCAATCAAGAGTCTCATGTCATTCACACTATTGCCTGAAATATCTTCATACACACCTCAACTGAGGGGTTTTCTTGGCATGCATGGGGTGGTCAACTCTGAGTTCACTCATGAAGAAGGTTCACACAACTCCCATTCTGCATATGAGAACAACTTCTTTTGGTGAAGGATACCTTAGAAAAGTAGATGTTGTAACTCTTCAAATTGATATTAGTATGATAAATTGGTTGAACAGTGATGTTAATTTCCTAATCGTTTGACCATAGGATCATGTCTAAGGAGGTAGTGAAAATTTAATCTATTACCTAAGGTGAAAGTGCCCCTTTAACACTATGACATGTATGGTCTCTATAGAATCTCATGATCATTTTTTATGCTCTCAAAATACCACTCCTAATTGTTTTTCTCAACTATGTAACAAGTACAAAGCTGAAGAATGGACCCCTTTCTCCTTCTAGCGACCTAGTATTTAGCATCACCCAATAGTCGTCTACAAATAGAGTTTGTTCATCCACAACCCTCAATTAGTGATAAGGTTCAGACCTTCTAGAATATTCTTGAAAGTACACATGTATCTAGCCCCATATGTGTGAGTAATGGAGGTTGACATGGCATCCACTTGTACTATGGTGGTCAACAACATATGTAAACTTGTGGGAGGCATAAATTTCACACATGGTCTATGCTTGAGGTAATTTTCACACCGTTGGAAAGGTATAAGTGTGTAGATCAACATCGAGGGTGTGCGAAATTAAAATATCAAGATGATACAACTCCCAAAAATTCCATTTAAGATGATACTTATTTTAAAGTGTAGAAACCTTGGTGAATCTTCCTGATTTTGAAAATGCCAACCGGAAAATGTTTGACGATATTTTTGTAAAAATATTAAAACTTCTAAAGATTTTATACAATTTCTAGAAACTTTTGGTGATTTTTAGAGAAAAATACTTTTATTCTATAAAATTTGGGAGAACAAAATGGAAATTGGCGAATCTTTTTTGGAAAAAAAAAAACATGGAAAAATATCCCATGGGAGAAATTTAGCCCCTAAAAGTTTCCCTACTCAAAATTGCTCTCAAAGGTTTTGGACCCTAATTTTCCAAAATGTGACATGTCAGTAAAATGGCCTTGCAAGTCGATTCCTCCATTTTTTTCCACCTAGAAAGTACCAATATAGCTGAATAATTATATGATGATCCAATCTTGATCACACCTCCCCATTTAGAGAGGTTTTTGGTCCCCAAAATCTTATTGAATGAGGTGAGGAAATGTTTTCTCTACCTTGTCCCTAGAGTATTATTTTTCTTTTCCTAGAAATTTTCCTTTCAACACATTCTACTAAAGGTCATGTTGTTGTTGCCTTGTAATTCTGCAGTTCCCATGCAAAATTGTGTCTTTTTCCAATCCTTGTTGAGAATCTAGCACTAATTCCTTTATGGTAGGAAGGACTTGCTCCACCTCCTAATCCAACATGGAAGGCTCATATATTTTCAAATTATTCACATTCACTACTAAGTAAATGTTCATGTATGGGGGTAGATTGAGTTTGTAGGAATCATCTACCAGCTTCTCCAATACCTCAAAAGGGACATACTCCACAACCTTGATATTCTTACTAGGACCCTATAGTCTTTCCTTGTTTAGTTGTAACCAAAATCTATCTCCTACTTTGATAATTCTGAGTTATGTATTGATCATGTATGGACTTGCAATTTTCCTATGACATCTTGAGCATCTCATGTACTTGCAAATGGATGTTTCTAATATTTTCAAAAAATTTCTCTTCTTTCAATGCTTCTCTCGTGATGTGTTCCCTCACTCCTTGTTACTATCAATATAAAATATCCAAGGGTGAAGGTAGGAAACACCCAAATCAAGTTTCGAAAGGGGACTTATGAGTAGAAATGTGGACTTATCTATTATAAGAGTGCTTAATACAGATAAGATTTTCATCCCATGTTTTTGGATGGTTCTAATTGTAACCCCTCAAAAGAAACACCAAATTCTTGTTGAATACATGTCTACCCATATATTTGTGGATGGAATTATGTAGATCTCTTCAACTCAATGTCCATATTATCCCAAAGTGTAGTCCAAAAGGCACTAAGAAATATGGTATCCCTATTTGAGATGATGTTCCTTGGAATCCCAAAGTGCATCCAAACCTATTCAAATAACATGTTTTCCTCTTCTTGTCCTTTGATGGTATTTTTACAAGGAATAACAATGCACATCTTGTTGAACATATCAACTACTACAAATAAATAGTCATATGCCTTCCTAGTTTTTGGAAAACCACCCACAAAATCCATGGAAATGATTTCCGAAGGCTGAGTGGGTATAGTTAAGGGATGATATGGACCTTGCTTCCTATTACTGCACTTCCTGTTATAAGAAATCAATCATCCTCTAATACACTAAGCTACTTATTCTTGCATTATAGGCCAATACACATACCTTTATAATTTAAAAACCATATTTCCAACACCAAAATGTCATGCAACCTTGGAGGTGTGATCCTCTCTAATAAGTTTCAATATTTCACCTTTATTAACACCGATCTTGTCTAGGTTTTATAGAAACCCATTATGAATATGATAGTCATCCTTATCGCCACCTTCTTTTACATGAATTTGGCCCTACAGATGATAAACCACCTCTTTGATTCCTCATCTTTTGTGTATGCCTCTTTGTATGAATCATGGGTAAAAGGATCCATGTGCATAACATTTCCCAAAGTAGTAATCTTGGATGCGGGTGTCCTTGAAAGCATGTCTGCTAACTTATTAGTGTGTCCCTTCTTATACTTGAAGACGAGATGAAATTATTGCAAAAATTACATCCAATTGTAATGTATGGATTATTGTAGCTTACTTTGGGCCTACAGATACTGTAGTAGTAGGTGATCAGTATGTATAATGGTTTCATTTCTCATCATTTAGTGCTTCCACTTATTAATATCTTAAATCAGGGCATAGAGTTCCTTATCATATGTAGGGTAGTTCAAAACTCCCCCATGAAACATCTTAGAATGATAGAATATTGAATTACCTCATTTCATAAAGAATTCTCCCATAGAATACCCACTTGCATCTATCTCTAGTTTGAATGGATTTTGCAAGTCAGGAAATGCGAGAATTGGTGCTTGATTGGTATTTCATTTTAGTTCATCGAAATCTTTCTATTGATATTTTCCCATCTGGAAACTCTTTCTTCTTGTCGTTATGGAATGGAGTGGTGAAACTACCACTAAAATGGATTCTATGAACCTCCATAGGTACTTTGTTTCCCCAACAAATCTCCTGACTTCAGTGAAATTAGTAGTAACTTCCCATTTTATGATGGTCTCCATCTTTGAAGGATCTATATTGAGATCCCCTCCACCGATCACATACCCCAAATACACAAATGACTACTGACCAAACTCACATTTCTCAAGGTTATCCAACATATTGTGCTTTTTCGAAGCCTCTAACACCTGCATGAGATGTGATATGTGCTCCTCTCAAGTAGATATAAACCAAGATATCATCCAAATACACCATAACAAATGAATCTAAATATGGGTGCAATACACCATTCATCAATATCATAAATGTAGTGGGTACATTACATAAACCAAATGGCATGAGAAACCATGCATACAAACCTTTCCTTGTCTTGAAGGCGGTCTTCCAGGTTGTTGATGCAAAATTGTGCAACGGGAATCCTTCCTGCAAAATATTGTAATGCACTATACTATCTCTATTACTATATTATCTAACTAGAAAGTGCATAATCATATGCCTCAACTCCATTCCAATGATATACAAACAAAGGAAGAGGACATACAACTAAGGTATCAACTTCAACCAGTATTGTAGGCTCTCCATGTTTTTCTTCATAAAAAAATTGGCCATAGAAAAACTACCTAAACTAAGCTCTCTCGGCTATAGTTGTGGCTGTGATTTTATCTTTTGGATTTCTTATATATCTCTTGAAAATTAAACCCTTCCCTCATCTCTTCCCCTCTTTCCCTTTATTTTCACCTCTATGAAAAATTATGATCCATATTTAGTATTCTCTTTGTAATTTTAATCTCACAAATTTTCCATACACTACTCACGATGCTACGTGTGAGACTTATGCCAAGAGATTCAAGGCATAGTGATAAAAAGATGTGTAACCCTTGTAAACATCAATTTCCATGGATTTATTTTATTTCCAACATTTTTTGTAGCCATGATACGTTAGGCTTGTACACCTTATAATCCTTTCAATTCAAATCCTCATCAATTGAAAATAAATCCCTCAAAAGAAAGGGAAATAACTCAAATTTTCTTCATTTTTTTTACTTGGTTAGAATGGAACCCTTGTAACCCTCGAAATTTAAATATTTATTGAAACGAAAATAAAACTTTTAAATGTAACAAAAAATTAGCCAACTTTTTCATTACAAATGTAAATCTCATACATAAAAAACTCATAAGTGAGTCTTGTCCTCTTCCAAACTAAACTCATGAAGGAATCAAATCATGGTATCCATAATTTGAACAATGGATTAATCCATAAGGTTTGTGGGGATCAGAACTATAGGGAAAATGCAATTCATAAATTTAGGAACTAGTGTAGCCTCTTACCCATGTTTTCACTTAATCTTCATAAAATTTTCTCTAAATTTAGAGAATTCAAGTTCTTTTAGAATCTCTTTGATTCCATAATCATTCTAATAGTTTGACTAGGTAAATCAAGCCTACTTAACTCAATTTCTCTTCATCTTATTCATGTCCATTTGAGAACATTATTACTCCATTGATAAGACCTTCCTTAATTAGGAGTTCCCATTTATTTTTCTTTAAGTGTTCATCAATGTTGCAGTTACTTCACACACACCTAGGATTTATTTTTCCTAAGGTTTTTACTTGTTTATTAGTTATAATTAGTCATTATCCAGTCTCCTATAATTTAGGGGAGAATATTCCACTTGGAGAATATTCTCTTTCAGTTGAGACTTCAGTTTGACTAGTTGAGTTGAGTTTAGATGTTGCATTGGTTTTGTCACCATGCAACATTGGGATCATCACCATGATAATTCGACCTTGCCTTTGTATCATCACCAGAGTGGCGCATTAGCTTTGATTCCCTGAGTTAACTCTTCACTACTCTTTTTTCAGTCAATTAACTGAAGACTAGTTGACTAGTTAACTCAACTAGGTGGCAGTCCACTCCCGTAACTACCTGAGAGACTAGACTAGGTGGCAGATCACTCCCGTAAATTTTGGTGTGTGTCCAGATCAATCTATACCACCACTATGGCACATTGGTTATCCTCCAGTCGAACTCATTTTGTTATACAAATTATATCATGTGCACATTATTCATTATTCATAACGGTTAATGAGAATTCTTTCATTCTTTCTCTCCTTCTTCTTCTTTCTTCTATTCTCTCTGCAAAAGTGTGTATCATTGTTTATATATATCTATTATGTGCAGGTTCAACACATTTACATGGTATCAGAGCCGATGAACTGCTAAGAAAAAGCTACACCAAAATCTTTTTGCAGGTATAAAAGATTGAAGACAGCGGAAAGATGGAATTCCAAAAAGAATTCATTCTTAAACCTTACAACTATTTTGCATGGAAGGAAAAAATATCCATATATCTCCAAACCAGAGGGTTGCACAGGTTAACCTTGAATACGGATACAGAACTGACATCAGCCATAGAAAAATACAGGTATTTAAATCGCATGGATGAGGCACTCGAAACAATTTGCAGTCTTATTTCTCCTGATCTCATTTTTCACATATCTTCCTGTAAGACTCCCAATGAAGCCTAGAACACCTTGGAATGGATCTTTGGAAAATAGGATGAGATGAGGGGACACATGATGGAGGTAGAGCTTCTCACATTGGATCCAAAAAGCTTCGACAATATCCAATAATTCTTTACAAAATTCAAGGATTTAATGTCGCAAATCAAAGCTTGCGGGATTGATAAATCGAAGGAGGAGAAACAAATGGTTCTAACCATTCTCTCCAGGATTGGTCCTGAATTATCTGTATTCCTATCCACATTCCATACTATCAGATTCGCCTCTAGATCCACCTGGAAGATGCCTTATCTTGAGGACTTTATCGAATCCCTGACACAAGAGAAAACCAAGCTCATCAACATGGGCACAATCAAAGGCCCAAGGGCACATGCATTCACTGTGCATGATGGCAGCCAAAAATATTAGAAACCTAAAGATAAAGATAAAAAGAAAGATCATGCACATCTGAAGAAGCAAGGGTACACAAAACCCTTCACCGATGCCTCCGGATCCAAAGGGGAAAAGGGAAGAAAAGGGGAGAAATGCATGTATTGTCACAAAGGATTCCATCCAGAATCCACATGCATGAAAAAATAAATAGATCTGATGTCTCAAATACTTCAGCAAAACAACCTTGGAGATCGCTTCCCCGAGGGTGCAAAGAAGAAGAAGGCAAAAGATCTGAATTCCAAGAAACAAAATTCTAGCCATGCCTTGATTGCAATCAACTCCTCTCCTGATGCTTGGATCGTAGATTCAGGAGCATCACATAACATGGATGCCTTAGAAGAAGTCTATTCTTCATTGTATGCATGCAAAGTTCCTCTTATTCTAATGGGGGGAAACTCTTCTGTCGAAGTCACAAGCAAAGGAAGAATTGAACTCACCAATGGAAGCTTCGAGAATGTGTTTCACGTTGCCAAAATATATGTCAACCTTCTCTCCATGTATTAGATGACGAAGTCCATCACTGGAAAGAAAGTCATATTCACACAAAATTCTGTGGACATCTGCGACATGCAAACCAACTCCAAGGTTTCTACCGTTGAGGTAAATCATCAGCCTAGATTGTATACATTTTCTGAATTTATTGAACCTGATTCTGCTTTACTGCTTACTTATGCTAATGAAAGTAGTAGGATATGGCACGAAAGGTTTGGACATTTCAATTTCAGATCCATGAAACAACTTAGAAAGAACAGATTAGTTGATGGTCTACCAGACATCCATTTCTCCAAGGGAGTATGTGAGGGATGTGTTCTCGGAAAACACCCTCAAGAGAAATTTGTCAAAGGAAAGTCTCAGCGAGCTTCCGCACCTTTAGATATGATCCACAATGACCTTATGGGTCCTTTCCTACATCCATCCATCAACAAAGTGAGGTTTGTTCTCATTTTTGTTGATGATTTCTCATGTTTTACTTGGATCTACTTTCTCAGGCAAAAATCTGAGGTCTTTCAACACCTCAAAGATTTCAAAGCCTTGGTTCAGACATAGTCCGGAAAGAAGATCAAAGTCCTCTGAACTGATAACGGGGGAGAGTATGTAAATCATGAGATCCATAATCTTTTCCATGAGGCAGGGATCCAGTTGCAACACATAGTTCCCTATACTCTGCAACAAAACAGAGTTGCTGAGAAGAAAAACAGATCTCTAAAGGAGATGGCATATTGCATGTTGCATGCAAAGTCACTACCACAGAGACTATGGGACGAAGAACTTAATTGTGAAACATACATCCAAAACAGATCTCCTCGTAGATCTGTCAAGGATAAGACCCCCTACGATGCTTGGAGGGGCCTCAAACCGAAAGTGACCCACTTTCGCATTTTTCGTTCATGCGCATGGGCTTGGATTCTCTCTGAAAAGAGGAAGGCACTTGATCCACGGAGCACTGAGTGCATTTTTGTTGGATACCCCGACGGTGTGAAGGGATATCGGCTTATTGATATTTCCTCGAAATGGCTCATCATTGAGCGTAATGTCCAATTCGAGGAAAGTGTCTCGCATGTACCTCAGCAGCTGCATGCAGACATCTTCACTCTTCCACCTATCCGAGATGATGAGCATGCACATGTCGACTCTTCTTTAGACGAGAGTTCTGATTCGAAGGACTCAAATGATTCATATTTAGAGTCAATATAGTCGGATGCATAGTCAGAGCATCCAGATGCAGTTGTAGAGCCAAAGTAGAGGTCCAAGTGGGCACAAACTACTCTTCAAGTTGTTGGGTATCTTGTTGGTGATCCAGCCGATACTAGGAGGACTCGATCTGATTTCGAGGAGCCTCTTGTTGCACTCACTGCCACCGAACCATTTACCTCTATGTATATTTTCTTGGTTCAGTCTTCAAATCCATAGTCTTATGGCGAGGCTGTCAGAAATCCATTTTGGGAATCTGCCATGTAGGAGGAGTAAAACTCCCTCCTTGAGAACCAGACTTGGGATCTGGTTCCCCTTCCTTATGGGAGGAAAATTTTCAGATGCAGATGGGTCTACAAGACCAAGAGCGTAGCGGATGGATAGATCAACAGATGAAAAGCCAGTCTTGTCGCCTAAGTCTTTCAATAGGTTCATGGTATTGACGATGATGAGACCTTCGCTCCAGTAGAGAAGATGGATTCCATATGATTGGAACTTTCCATTTCGGAAACCAAGGGATGTGAAGTCCATCAAATGCACGTGAATAATTCATTTCTTCATGGTGATCTCTCTGCAGAGATATACATGGAGCAGCCCTAGGGATTTATGCAGAACTCATTTTTGGTTTGTTGACTGAAGAAGTCACTTTATGGCCTCAAGCACGCTCCGAGGGCATGGTATGCCAAGATGGATTCCTACCTGTTGTCACAGAACTTTGTACATTGTAAATAAGACCCGAATGTCTACATGCTCAGGACGGTTGATTCACTTCTAATTTTAGTTTTGTATGTTGATGATTTGTTGATCACTGGATGCTCGAATTCAATGATTGCTACAGTCAAGATGATTCTACATGACAGGTTTTTAATGATGGACATGGATCCGCTACACTTCTTCCTTAGACTCAAGATTAGTTAGGATGCATTAGGCATCAAACTGTCTTAGGCCAAGTATGCACGAGATCTCCTTGAGAGATTTCACATGATAGACTGCAAGTCTACTCCGACTCCTTTCCTATCAGGATTCAAACTTGAGGTTGGTGCAGAGACTCCACTGGTTCATATCACACTGTACAGACAACTAGTGGGGAGCTTGTTGTATCTCACACACTCCAGACCAAACCTCTCATATGCAGTTGGCATAGTTTTTAGGTTCATGCAGGAGCCGCATGAGCTACATTGGAAAGATGCAAAGCATATCCTTCGATATGTACAGGGCACCATCACCTTTGGGATTCATTATGCAGCAGACTCTACATTATATCTTATCGGGTTTACTAATTCTGACTGGGCTGGCAATAGAATTGATCGCAAGTCCATATCTGGTTACTCACTCAGTCTTGGTTTCGAGCCTATTTGTTGGTCGAGTAAGAAGGAAGATGCCATTTCTCTATCTTCAACCTAGGAAGAGTACAAAGGAGTAGTTAACATAACCATTCAAGTTATGTGGCTATAAAATTTTCTCACTGAGTTGGGCATACAGTTTCATCGACCGATT
>JZKD02S0565796.1:240088-255901 GCA_000966675.3 Picea glauca | reverse complement strand
GGGGTTTCGTGAGTCGAAGCTCCAAGTTTTTGCAACAAGAATCGCGATACGTGATATCCCAACAACTAAAGGGTAGAGTGTGGGGCCACATGAGGCTAGTGGAAGACAGGTGGCATACCATATCGGGGATCGGGAAAAGGTAAGTCCCGAATCCATTGACATCAGGATTCGCAATCTCGCGAACCCCGAT
Organism: Picea glauca; assembly: GCA_000966675.3. Classification (NCBI taxonomy): domain Eukaryota; kingdom Viridiplantae; phylum Streptophyta; class Pinopsida; order Pinales; family Pinaceae; genus Picea; species Picea glauca. Next base: position 255,711 of record JZKD02S0565796.1, on the reverse strand, counting down.
ATCCCGATAGAAGTGACAAGAAGTGGAAAGGTCAACCCGCACGTGTGCGTCGGAGTTTCGACACATTGGGTATCGGGAGTCGGTAAACCAAAGTGTTTTCTATCGCGAATAGCGAAATCGAGAATAGTGAAATCATGATAGGGCGGAAGTCTCAACAGGGTAAGATAAGGTCAGCGTTGACTAAGGTATCGAATCTCGGCGATCCAAGAGTATAACGTTCAACCTTTGAACTCGCGAAGCCGTGAGTTCCGATCCTCCGATAAGAAAGGAAGGGGATCGAGCGATAGTGTTGTGGGTGAATATTTTTTGATAGGGAAACAGAAGAACATTTGAGTTCTTCGGGGCCGTGAGACGAAGAAGATCCTGTGTGAGCGGGCGTGCCTGCGGGTGTGGCTGCGTCACATATTTTAATTAAACTAACTATACTTAATTTTATTACTAACATTATTAATCTATTGTTCTTCTTTTCTAAGCTTGTTTATTCATGGATGAGTGGCAGGTGAGATGTAGCCAATGGGACAAATGGATAAGGGAGTGAGTGGCACAGAGGTGGATAAAGGATGCAACAGGGTGATGAAGGATCGGGCGAAAGTGGATAGAAGGGGAAAATGGAATCAACCGAGCCATATGTCATCATCATGGGACCAACACCAAATAAGCAACTGAAGATTCAGGTTACCTATGATTATAGGACCCCAACATAGGCTCCACTTGGGGATGGCAGCTCCTGCAGAGGTGTCAAGAATATCAAATCTCTGAACATGCAAACCAATGCTTTATTCGTTGGGCCATGGAGTCATGGCAACTATAATCTTCGAACTGGCTAAGATTTGACTGAAAACTGAACTAGATATCATCAACTGCAAACTCTGTTGGAAACCATACAATAATGAAAAAGATGTTGAAATGAATGAGCTTATTAAAAAATGCTACCTACCCTACACTACTGATAATTTTGTTGTTCTAAATGATACAATAATGCCAGTGTAGCCAGTCAAGAAACTGCTCTAATGACTCCGCTCTTTCACTATTTTCAGTCAATATCAGAATTAGAACTTGCATAGGCATCATGAATTACTTTCGAGTATGACCTTTACAACAGGGACATCGACAATCCTGAAGAACAAAACTATTGCCAGAAATAGATCGGGGCTCTGCAGTGAAATTTTTTTCCATATAGGTAGCTATAAGATCAAGGTAGATCTGACCCATTCCTTGACTTTTAAATTTAGCCAAGTCAACAACATGATCTGGCACTGCATCTATGCTATTTTCATCATCATGTAATTTTTTATATGATTGCAGTTTTTCTGATAGGTTTAGTGGTAATACCGTTGTTGAACTAGAATGTGAAGTTGATTGCCTGACCATGTCAAGATCATAACAGATTTTCAGCTCATGACTGGCGAATGAAGAATTATTTTGACCACACAGGTCATCCAACCAATCAACTATTGGATCCTGAAAAGACTGACAAGAATGCTTCGTTGATTCACATGAAACTTCCTAGCTTTTTGGGTATTTATCTTTCAAACTCTATTCAAGAATTTTCTTCAAAATTTGAAATTTTCCTCAGGCTCTGAACTTTCATCTGGAGTTTGAAAGTCATGGAAACGAGGAGAGTGTAATTATGGATCTAGAAAGGCCCATTTATCATCAATGACATCCTTGACTATTTCATCAAAGGGTTTTCCTTCTTTGCTATTTACAACTTGTTCATAAATTTCTCTCAGAAATTGAAAAGAGGAGAAACATAAGGGTAATTTCTACTCACTTACTCCGAGACTTCCTACATTTTGATCATTGTTGTCATAATTTCTATGTACAGATTGATTGTCCTGTTTAAATTGAAACTGGTCATCTTCCTCCCAGTAATACGCTGATGATTGCTTTGGAAAATCAATCTGAATGTAATCCTCATCACACTTGGTAAGATCATCCATAAAGGGAAAATCACCCACCATACAAATCATATCACCTGATGGTTCTTCAACAAGATGAGTTGGAACTTCATCTTTGACTACGTTGTGAGTTGAATACATGAAACAATCATTATCCAAACCATGATACCAAGGATGAGATGCAAAGTGTTTGGGGACATGGATCCTTGTCTATTCTGGAACTATTGGAACATGTGGTCTTTGAACAACAAGTTTATCTTTCCTCCTAATCGTCTACATCATCTCTTTTATAGTGTTTTCCAAGACATCTAGTTTCACTTCTGAAGATATCAGATGTTCCTTTTCCATTTTATTTTTTTCTTTTGCCTTTTTGTTCAACAAGTTAGCTTCCACATCAACTGCAATCTTTTGCATTTATTCAAGGGTTGTAGTGTTCCTTTATCTTAATTGGAATTCCATCTCAGGATCGAAGGCATCTGGGTAATGCAAAAGGGATAATCCTGGGGGTGGCCTTATATCAGCAGGCATTGGATGATATACCTTATTGAACCTTGCTGAAAACTGTTGTACTGTTTCCCCTGGTTGTCTTTTCAAATGGTCATGCTCTTCTAGGATGAGAAAGACATTTCTCATGATCACCCATCGATCTAAGAAAATTTTTACAAACTGATGGAAATTGATAATGCCTGCAGTTGGAAGATCCTTAAACCAATTTTTGAATTTACCTTGCAATGATAGGGAAAACATTCTGATGCAGACATCTTCATCTTCCACCTCAAACAGATCAAAAAAATCCTTGAGAATTTGGATATTCTTTTCAGCAGTGATCTTTACATTTTCCCCATCAAACCTGGGCAGATTATTGTTATAATTGGTAGGGAGGTCATGGAGAATAGTAGGCAAATCTAGGGGCTTGTATCTGTCTGGGATTTTTGCAGGTATAGGAGGCAAAGAAAGAGGCTTATAATCGTTTGAAAACTTGAAAAAAATAGGAGATAAAGCATGAGGCTCATGTCTCACTAGGTTTTCTCCATGTTCATCTGGGATGTGCACAAGTGTATGAGTATGTACATGATCTACAATTTGGGGCTTAGTCTCTTGAGGTTCATCAATTTGCAGATGATCAATATAAACTTTAGCAATATACTCTTGATTCAGATTGGAAAATGATAGGACATAATTATAGATAAAACCAAAAACGTCTTGAATACAATTTGAGCTTGAATACCTTCTCTTTCCAGATTTCTTGGTCATGCTTCAGGTTCTTCCTCCAGTGGTGTCTTCGAATTGAAACCGATCTGGGGCTGGTTGGAGTCACCAGGTGAATGATTTCAACCTTCTTGTCTCTTTTCACTGTCCACCATCAGTGTATCTTTTGTACTTGGGTACCTAACATGGCCTCGTTTCTAGGACCCAATCTTTATTTTCACCATAGTGATGTTCAGGGGGGGTGTTGGAGTTACTTCACACACACCTAGGAAATATTTTTCCTAAGTTTTTTCCTTGTTTATTAATTATAATTAGTCATTATCTAGTCTCCTATAATTTAGGGGAGAATATTCCACCTGGAGAATATTCTCTTTCAGTTGAACCTACACTACTGATAATTTTGTTGTTCTAAATGATACAATAATGCCAGTGCAACCAATCAAGCAACTTCTCTAATGACTCCGCTCTTTCAATGTTTTCAATCAATATCAAAATTAGAACTTGCATAGGCATCATGAATTACTTTCCAGTATGACCTTTACAACTGGGACAACGACAATCTTGAAGAAAAAAAGTATTGTCATAAATAGATTAGGGCTCCGCAGTGCAAAATTTTTCCATATAGGTAGCTATAGGATCAAGGTAGATCTGACCCGTTCCTTGATTTTTAAATTCATCCAAGTCAACAACATGATATGGCACTGCATCTATGCTATTTTCATCCTCATGTAATTTCTGATATGATTGCAGTTGTTCTGATAGGTTTATCGGTAAGATCGTTGTTGAACTAGAATGTGAAGTTGATTGCCTGACCATGTCAAGATCATAACAACTTTTCAGCTCATGACTAGCGAATGAAGAATGATTTTGACCACACAGGTCATCCAACCAATCAGATATTGGATCCTGAAAATATTGACAAGAATGCTTCGTTGATTCACATGAAACTTCTTCGCTTTCTATGTATTTATCTTTCAAACTCTATTCAAGAATTTTCTTCAAAATTTGAAATGAATCAAAAACTAATGGTACAGAGTTACATTCCACTAATTCAAATTTGGCTTCAGGCTCTGAACTTTCATCTGGAGTTTGAAAGTCAGGGAAACTAGGAGAGTGTAATTCTGGATCTGAAAAGGCCTCTTTATCATCAATGACATCCTTGACTATTTCATCAGAGGGTTTTCCTTCTTCGCTATTTACAACTTGTTCAAAAATTTCTCTCAGAAATTGAAAAGAGGAGAAACATAAGGGTTATTTATGCTCACTTACTCCGAGACTTCCTACATTTTGATCATTGTTGTCATAATTTCTATGTACAGATTGATTGTCCTGTATAAATTGAAACTGGTCATCTTCCTCCGAGCAATATGTTGATGATTGCTTTGGAAAATCAATCTGAATGTAATCCTCATCACACTTGGGAAGATCATCCATGAAGGGAAAATCACCCACCATACACATCATATCAACTGATGGTTCTTCAACAAGATGAGTTGGAACTTCATATTTGACTATGTTGTGAGTTGAATACATGAAACAATCATTATCCAAACCATGATACCAAGGATGAGCTGCAAAGTTTTTGGGGACATGGATCCTTGTCTGTTCTGGAACTATTGGAACATGTGGTCTTTGAACAACAAGTTTATCTTTCCTCCTAATCGTCTGCATCATCTCTTTTACAGTGTTTTCCAGGACATCTAGTTTCACTTCTGAAGATATCAAATGTTCCTTTTCCATTCTATTTTTCTTTTTTGCCTTTTTGTTTAGTAAGTTAGCTTCCACATCAATTGCAATCTTTTGCATTTATTCAAGGGTTGCAGTTTTCCTTTATCTTAATTGGAATGCCATATCAGGATCGAAGGCATCTGGGTAATGCAAAAGGGCTAATTCTAGGGGTGGCCTTATATCATCAGACATTGCATGATATACCTTATTGAACCTTGCTGAAAATTGTTGTATTGTTTCCCCTGGTTGTCTTTTCAAATGGTCATACTCTTCTAGGATGAGAAAGACATTTCTCATGATCACCCATCAATCTAGGAAATTTTTTACAAACTGATGGAAATTGCTAATGCCTATAGCTAGAAGATCCTTAAACCAATTTTTTACTTTACCTTGCAATGATCAAGAAAACATTCTGATGCAGGCATCATAATCTTCCACCTCAAACAGATCAAGAAAATCCTGTAGAATTTGGATATTCTTTTCAGCAGTGATCTTTACATTTTCCCAATCAAACTTGGGCAGATTATTGTTATAATTGGCAGGGAGGTCATGGAGAATAGGAGGAAAATCTAGGGGTTTGTATCTGTTTATGATTTTTGCAGGTATAAGAGGCAAAGCAAGAGGCTTATAATCATTTGACAACTTGAAAAAAGTAGGAGATAAAGCACGAGGCTCATGTCTCACTAGGCTTTCTCCAGGTGCATCTGGGATGTGCACAAGTGTATGAGTATGTACATGATATACAATTTGGGGTTTAGTCTCTTGAGGTTCATCAATTTGCAGATGATCAATATAAACTTCATAAATATACTCTTGATTCAGATTGGAAAATGATGGGACATAATTACAGATAAAACCAAAAACGTCTTGAATGCAATTTGAGCTTGAATAGCTTCTCTTTCCAGATTGCTTGGTCATGTTTCAGGTTCTTCCTCCAATGGAGTCTTCGAATTGGAACCGATCTGGAGCTGGTTGGAGTCACTAGGTGAATGATTTTAGCCTTCTTGACTCTGGTCACCGTTCACCATCAATATATCTTTTGTACTTGGGTACCTAACATGGCCTCGTTTCCAAGACCCAATCTTTATTTTCACCATAGTGATGTTCAGGGGGGGTGTTGGAGTTACTTCACACACACCTAGGATTTATTTTTCTTAAGGTTTTTACTTGTTTATTAGTTATAATTAGTCATTATCCATTCTCCTATAATTTAGGGGAGAATATTCCACCTGGAGAATATTCTCTTTCAGTTGACACTTCAGTTTGACTAGATGAGTTGAGTTTAGATGATGCATTGGTTTTGTCACCATGTAACATTGGGATCATCACCATGCTAATTATACCTTAACTTGGTATCATCACCAGAGTGGTGCATTAGCCTTGATTCCCCGAGTTAACTCCTCACTACTCTCTGTTGAGTCAATTAACTGAAGACTAGTTGACTAGTTAACTCAACTAGGTGGCAGTTCACTCCCGTAACTGCCTGAGAGACTAGACTAGGTGGAAGTTCACTCCTGTAACTACTGGTGTCTTTCCATATCACTCTATAACACCACTATGGTGCATTGGTTATCCTCCAGTTGAAATCATTGAGTTATACAGAGTATATCATGTGTAAATTATTCATTATTCATAACGGTTAATGAGAATTCTTTCGCTCCTTCTTCTTCTTTCTCCTATTCTCTCTGCAAATGTGTGTATCATTGTTTAGCTAGATCTATTCTGTGCAAGTTCAACACATTTACAATCAATTGATGGTATCTATGGGAGTAAATTGATATGATAATAATATATTATAATATATTGTTTGTATATATATTTTTATTCATTGATACAAAGTGATTGTCCACCCAAAGGTGTACATTTTCGTCTTGCTGATAAAAACAAGTGTTTTCTATTTTTTTTCAATTTGTTAGATTCTATCTATTGATTTGTCATCATTTTATGTAAATTTATTATCAATCGAAGGAAGATTGAAAATGAAATATTCCTAAGCTATTGGTCACATGAATTATGTTTGTATTTGTGGGGAACCATCCCAAGCGACCTCTAATTTTGTAGATTTCTAAAATCCACCTATGGTCAAATTGGGGCTATGAAATTTTTAATGTCTATTGCTATCATTTAATGTTGTAAACGTTTCACCTACTATTGGAATCCATTGACATAGAAAATCAAATTTTTGATTGATTCACAACTCTAATTGATTATTCATGGATCTGGGTCACTATTCATGGATCTAGGTCATTTCATAATTGGAAAAAAACCCTACCATATTAGTCCACCTTTCACAAAACTTGGATAATGGTGGAATTCCAATCATGTATAAAATTTCTATCAATTTCTTGTCAAATTTATGATCGAACAGAAGGTATTGTTGTTAGAAATTAGGATACTCCATGCATATTCTCCAAAAGGGAGGGAAATGGTGTATTAATGAAACACACACACACACACACACACACACACACACACATATAAATAATTGTATTAAGATAGTGTATAACATTATAAACATGAAAACCCTTAGACAACATATTCAACATCAATGTTGTCATCACTTATTTTAATTATGAAGTTAGTCAAAAAGAGTTACAATGTGTTATATATGATATTGAAAGTGGTCTTGCTACAATTCTCTATGTTTTAATATGAATATTTCCTCCATAATTGCTAGGAGGGTTTAAAACTAGAAACTATTTATTTAAATCATCATTCACGTAAATTTTGACTAAAAAAATTAATAAAAACTATCAACGGACTCAAATAATATATGATTTTTATTTTTATTTTGAGTTTGAGTTGGTAAAACTTAGGATTCAAATTAGACACCCATGTCACCATGGAATACGAGTTTCATAATGATACTAACTACTTGAATTTAAATTCACTATGATTTATCCACTTATGATTCCTCTCATAGTTATCCTAGTGCTCCAAGACATTCTCCAAATCACCTTCCACCAAAGGGAGATGGAAAACCATACAAATATCAAAAAGGATGTGGAAAGATCATTAATACACTAGTTCATACCTTGAATAGAGGGAAACCCCTATCCATATAGGAATGATAAAATATGAATAATATGAATACCTTCCCCAAAAGGAGAGGGAAAATCCTACCAATACCCAAAAGGAGGTGGAAATATCATTAGTTTACTAGTGCACACCTTGAAGAGAGGGAAACCCCTATCCATATATGAATGATAAAATATGAATAATAGAAAAATCATATTGATATGTGTTGTTATGAGATTTAATAAAAAAATTGATCTAGGAGAATATGTTTCACTTAAAATTAAGTCCTCGAATGAAAAAATAAGGCATGAAGATATAAACTTCATCATTCATTTGGGGTATGAAATAATTTAAAAACACATCATAAAAAAATTTAACAAATGTAATACCTAATACATATAGAGAAAAATAAAAGATGGAGAACTTAATAAATTGACCTTATCATGGATGCAATGAATTCCATTCACCTTTAATTCAATAAAATTGGTGTTCCCTTCTCCTTCAATACATGCATATAATTTTCCCATTCATTGATCTAGGTGGATATCGGTGGCCACCCACCTATTCCACTGGCTCTAAAAATAGTTTTCCACCTTGGCAATGTTTCGATAGTTTTTTTGGGTTCCAAAATTTCAGGGTCATTTTGAGGCCCTAAACGACATTTTAGGGGGATTTGGGGCCCAAGTGATTGTCAAAGGCATTATCTTGGGCCACTGAAAATTTTTCTTCTCATTTATACCTTTTCAATGGTGTATTGAATGCCCCAAATGGAGATCGTATGCAAAAGTTATGCCCCCGGGAAGTTGACATATCAACTACCTCCATCAGGGCCCACAAACCTTTTGGATTTTCATCTTCTGGGATTAGGGTTTTGGATTTTACTTATGTTAAAAAAGGTCTTTGGAGCCTCATTGTAACAATCATCTTCTTTTGAATGTGAGTAGTTGTCACATCTCTTCTCACAGATAAGTTGTCACCATTCTAGCGAGTCTTTCTCTCTGTAATTGTACAGTCTTTGTACATTTTCGTTCATTAATAGAAATTGTGTATTACTGTATATTTGTGTTTATGGTTGCAACTCTGACACATTTATGTTATATTGTTGGATATACGAGATATCTTTATATATTTATTTATTATATCTTTGCTCCTAAATCCGGATCATTCATCCTCGACATTTTGAAAATTATTAATCATGGTTGAGTCAACATAAACATCAGGAAAAAAAAATTTTGAGGAACTGAACCAAATGCAAAAATGTCATTCTAATAAAAAAAATCCCAAAATAAACAAATAATTAAAATTGCTAATCTAGAACTACTTAAAATGTAAATGAAACTTGCAACTTTGGAAACAAATGTCTAAAAAAATTATGCAAAACAATGTATCACAACAAAAACATGAACATCATTCATTCTAAAAAAAAATTACATCAATTTAAAATGCTACATCATTCATTCTCAAAAGCATTACATCAATTTAAAATGTTACATCATTCAATGTATGCACTTCTATGTTACATCATTAATTAATTAATTATTAAATAGTCTAACATATTTTAATTTAACTAAATATACTAAATTTTATTCCTAACATTATCAATCTATTGTTTTTTTTTGTAAGATTGTTTATTCATTGATGAGTGGTGGGTGACATGTAGCCAATGGGACAAATGGATAAGGGAGTGAGTGGCGCAGAGGTGGATGAAGGATGCAACAGGATGATGAAGGATCGGGCGAAAACACATAGAGGGGGAAAATGGAATCAATCGAGCTAGATGTTGTCATCACAGGAGCAACGCCAAATAAACAACTAAATAGTCAGGTTACCTATGATTATAGGACCCCAACATAGGCTCCACCTAGGGATGGAAACTCCTACGGAGGTGTCAAGAATCTCAGATCTCTGAACATGTAGACTAGTGCTTTATTCGTTAGGCCATGGAGTCACTGCAACTACAATCTTCGAACTGGCTCAGATTTGACTGAACATTGAACTAGATATCATCAACTGCAAACTTTATTGGAAACCATACAATACTGAAAAAGATGCTAAAATGACTGAGCTTATTCAAAACTGCTACGTACCCTACACTACTGATAATTTTTTTGTTCTAAATGATACAATAATGTCAGTGCAACTAGTCAAGCAACTGCTCTAATGACTTCGCTCTTTCAATTTTTTCAATCAATATCAGAATTAGAACTTGCATAGGCATCATGAATTGCTTTCCAGTATGATCTTTACAATAGGGACCTCGGCAATCCCAAAGAACAAAAGTATTGCCAGAAATAGATTGGGGCTCTACAGTGAAAAATTTCTCCATACAGGTAGCTATAGGATCAAGGTAGAACTAACTTTTTCCTTGATTTTTAAATTCAGCCAAGTCAACAACATGGTCTGGCACTACATCTATGCTATTTTCATCCTCATGTAATTTCTGATATGACTGCAGTTGTTCTGGTATTTTTAGCAGTAAGACCGTTGGTGAACTAGACTATGAAGTTGATTTCCTGACCATGTCAAGATCATAACATATTTTCAACTCATGATTGGCGAATGAAGAATGATTTTGGCCACACAGGTCATCCAACCGATCAGCTATTGGATCCTCAAAAGACTGACAAGACTACTTCATTGATTCACATGAAATTTCATGGCTTTCTAGGTATTTATCTTTCAGTCTCTATTCAAGAATTTTCTTCAAAATTTGAAATGAATCAAAAACTAATGGTACAGAGTTACATTCCACTAATTCAAATTTGGCTTCCGACTCTGAACTTTCATTTGGAGTTTGAAAGTCAGGGAAACTAGGAGAGTGTAATTTTGGATCTGAAAAGGCCTCTTTATCATTAATGACATCCTTGACTATTTCATCAGAGTGTTTTCCTTCTTCGCTATTTAAAACTTGTTCAGAAATTTCTCTTAGAAATTGAAAAGAAGAGAAACATAAGGGTAATGTCTGCTCACTTACTCCGAGACTTCCATCATTTTGATCATTACTATCATAATTTCTATGTACAGATTGTCTGTCCTATTTAAATTGCAACTGGTCGTCTTCCTCCAAACAATATGTTGTTGATTGCTTTGGAAAATCCATATGAATGTAATCCTCATCACACTTGGGAAGATCATCCATGAAAGTAAAATCACCCACCATACACATCATATCAGCTGATGGTTCTTCAACAAGCTGAGTTGGAACTTCATCTTTGACTATGTTGTGAATTGAATACATGAAACAATCATTATCAAAACCATGATACCAAGGATGATCTGCAAAGTGTTTGGGGACATGGATCCTTGTCTTTTCTGGAACTATTGGAACATGTGGTCTTGGAACAAGTTTATCTTTCCTACTAATTGTATGCATCATCTTTTTTATAGTGTTTTCTAGGACATCTAGTTTCACTTGTAAAGATATCACATGTTCCTTTTCCATTCTATCTTTCTCTTCTGCCTTTAACTTTGTCTTCCTGTTCAACAAGTTAGGTTCCACATAAACTACAATATTTTTCATTTCTTCAAGGGTTGCAGTGTTCCTTTCTCTTAATTGGAATGCCATCTCAAGATTGAAGGCATTTGGGTACTGCAAAAGGGATAATCCTGGGGGTGGCCTTATATCAACAGACATTGCATGATATACCTTATTTAACCTTGCTGAAAATTGTTGTACTATTTCCCCCGGCTGTCTTTTCAAATGGTCATACTATTCTAGGATGAGAAAGACATTTCTCATGATCACCCATCGATCTAGGAAATTTTTTACAAACTGATGGAAATTGCTAATGCTTGCAGCTGGAAGATCCTTAAACCAATTTTTGAATTTACCTTGCAATGATAGGGAAAACATTATGATGCAGACATCATCATCTTCCACCTCAAACAGATCAAGAAAATCCTCGATATTTTGGATATGCTTTTCAGCAGTGATGTTTACATTTTCCCCATCATACCTGTGCAAAATATTATATAATTGGAAGGGACGTCATGGAGAAATAGGGGGAAAATCTAGGGGCTTGTATCTGTCTGGGATTTTTGCAGGTATAAGAGGAAAAGCAAGAGGCTTATGATCATTTGACAACTTGGAAAAAGTAGGAGATAAAGCACGAGGCTCATGTCTCACTAGGCTTTCTACAGGTGCATCTGGGATGTGCACAGGTGTATGAGTATGTACATGATCTACAATTTGGGGCTTATTCTCTTGAGGTTCATCTTTGCAGATGATCAATATAAACCTCAACAATATACTCTTGATTCAGATTGGAAAATGATATGACATAATTACAGATAAAACCAAAAATGTCTTGAATACAATTTGAGCTTGAATACCTTCTCTTTCTAGATTGCTTGGTCATGCTTCAGGTTCTTCCTCCAGTGGAGTGTGTTAAGAAACCATGACAAAACAAAAATTCATGAGAATGAACAACTGATAGTCACTCATGTTGCAACAATCAATGACACACTTGTACAATAGAAGCATCAAATGGAAGTCCTAGAGGCTAAATGTAATGGCACGCTTGTACAATAGAAACATCAAATGGAAATAAAGAGGATAAATTTAATAAGTTGCGGAATATGGTGATTCATATTCTTCTCATACAATACATTACATTCTTTGAGAAGGGCATGTGGAATTATGAAATGATACTAACCAATTGAATTTTTATAAAGAAAAAACTTAAAAAATTATGTTAGTAATGAAGCCAGACTTATCATTAAAATCAAATTTCTTATTTTATTTTAAAACAAATTTATATTAAATTAATATAAAAAATTTAAAATTCAAATTTCTTATTCATTTTAAAATAAATTTTATATTAAATTAATACAAAACTAAGGTTCATACTAAAATAAATAAAAAATCTACTCTTATATCTTACCGTGCCATCCATGAGCATACATTTTCTGATTTATTATCTTTAATGTGTCATCAAAAAGCATATATTTTATGATTTATAATCTTAATGAAATCTTATTTAATTTTAAAAGGATGATAATTAGTATATTATAACTATGTAAAATCTACCATGTCAACCCGTGTAAGCCAAAAGGATATATTTTATTATTTATAACCTTTAATAAAATGTCGTTTTAAAAGATAATAATTAGCATACACGAGTAGGGTATTATAATTATGTAAAATCTATAATTAAAAAATGTTCATCTTCCAATTATAAAAATGCTTTTAAAATAAATCAATGATAAAAATATTTTTAAAATAAATCAATGGATGCAGATAAAATTATAATATTAAGAGTATAAAAAATATATAATATAATTGTAATAATAATTTATTTTTAAAATTGGTATATGAGAATTTTTATGTTTAATTTAATTATTTGAACAGTACATTTAGGAGGGTATAATATCCAAATAGATTTCAACTTGTTATTTCTAGTTTTTAACCATTAAACCTACTCATTGTATTTAGACTTAATTTTTAACCATTAAATCTACTCATTGTATTTAGATTTAGTTTTTAACCGTTAAACCTACTCAAATTGTATTTATACCTATTTATACTCATTCTGTATAATGAAATATTTATACCTATTTATACTCATACTATATAATGAAATATTTATACCTATTCATACTCATAGTGTATAATGAAGTAGATAAAAATAAAAAAATACAATAATAGAATTCTAGCTTTAATTGATATATCTTGTTTAACGATGAAGAACAGAGAAGTACGTGGTTGTTAGTGTAAATATATATTAGCATCGCTGCTAACTCGTGGTTGGTGAATGCCGAAAGGTTGGTTGTTATAATTCTTAGTTAGTTAAAAAAATCCTAATTAACACAATAAAAAAGATAAAATCTGTTTATATTTTTTAATCAGGTAGACGTGGCAATAAGTTAGTGAATAGAGTAATTTTTAAACACGATTAGGTAAATGTAAAAAAGTAAACATATAAATAGATGTTTTTATAACAGCTCGGAAGTTAATGAATGAAATCAGAGCCATTCATTTATTGTGACGACTAAAAATATTCTAAGCATATTTAATCTCGTCCATAAAAAACGTGTTAAGAACTAAAAACCTATTAAATGTGACCATTATCAATAGGTCTTTCAGCTTAATTATGTACGGTGTTCTACTCGTTCAGATTTACAACAAATTTTTTTATCGATCGACGCCAAATATTGCTCCACGCCCAACAAAGCGACGAAACATTTGTAAAACATTTTTCACAGACTCTCTTATCAGTGCAGAATCACGAGCAATTGGACTGTCGAGGAGCGATAGGTAGAGCCGATAGTCTTTCTTCGTCATTATGTGGGTACTCCCGACGTTCTGGTAGTATATCTTTGCGTTCTTCAGTGCAAGCAACCAGTGATCTGCAGGGAGAAGAATTCCGTTCGGATTCTGCCGCTTAACTGCCAGTTCGATCATTTCGTGGATGTATGTCAAGAGATTCATATCAATACTGAAAGCTAGCCGCGTTTCTCGAAACTCTACGGGACCTTCTAGGAGTTGATCGAGGTGAAATAGGGCTAGACGGAGAGATTCAAAAGCGTCCTCCACAACGCCCATGCGATCTTCGCTCTTGAAAATGCCCACTGTATAAATCAGAATTTGAATAAGTCCTCCCACAAGCTTTTTCTGCATTTGGGTAATCAAGGAGTTATTGACTTCAGTAAAGTTACTACGAATGAAGGCTTCCTGAATCCGAGCTAAATTTGAGAGAGCAGTTGAAGAAACGGCCAGGGGATCTGACTCGGCAAGGAATACCAGAATGCAGTGTAATTGTTCGGGTTTCAGACTGTTCGCTATGATCGAGAGAAGGCCAAGGACTACAGGTTGTAAACCTTCGTCGCCCAACTGTAAAAACCTAAGTAAAAATCCTGTAACCAGAGCACAATGGAACCCATTTTCAGGGTTCAACCGATGTCGTTGTTGATGTGTAGTCAAGTCGAGGGCACGAATCGTTCGAAGAATTTCTCTGTGGAAGAGATCGGACTCTTCAGATTTTTTTTCGCGAGTGTAGGAGATGACTATAAATTCAGCCAAAGACTTGATAGATTTTTCTTGGGACAGGAAGAGTCGACGATTGATAGCGTTGAACTGTAGTTGAAGGCGGAGATAGGACAGTCGCTTCCATGCGTTGGACCAGCTCTCCTCGCTCATTCTCCTCAGATTCTCCTTCGCGTCCGCACTGGGAAAGATTTGGCGAATCTCAGCGAGAAGGTCTGCGATGTCAGGCAAAAACAGTAGGTGAGGATAGTCGGGAATGACTTCCCAGCCTGTGTATTCGTTGCCCATAACACGTTGGAAGTATTGTCTCATCTCTGCTCTGAGAGCAACGTTGGGAGTTATATCAGCGGCAACGTAACGCTGCCGGGTATGAGGGATGCTTGCAGTCCGAGGATACTTTTCAAGCCACGTCTCCACATTGTTCCGATCGTACAGGAGCGTGGTGGGAGTTATATGCACCGGATCGAAGGCAGTGCAGAAACTCAAATTGCATCGATATTCTTCTTTGTCACAGTCCATGTTCTTTGTTTGGATCCGATCTGGAGAATATATCCTGATGCTTTTTCCTATGTGGGATACGTCTTCCTCGTTTACCATTATATATGCGATTTCCTTCCTCTTACACCTCTCCGATTTGCGTCGCAACTCTTCACTCTACTCAATTTTGCTGCATCTTAATTTTTCCGAAACTCTCGTTGCCATTGTCAACGAAGAACGAACATTTATTTTATCAAAAATATAAAAATTTAATCGTCAATTACATTTATTTTATCAAAAATATA
>JZKD02S0565796.1:190952-240078 GCA_000966675.3 Picea glauca | reverse complement strand
CACAAGTTGTAATAATTAAAAAATAATTAACAAGACAAAATTGAATTTAAGCACAAGTTCATCTTTAGAATCCTAGATATGGAATTGGAGTTCAAGATTGGTGAGGACCTATATATTTTTTTATACTTTTTCCCTAAGATTCTTGCAGTTGTAATCTCTTGAACATTAAGATGGACAGATAACTCGGAGGATAAAAAAAATCGTAATAAGGCCTGGCACAATGCACCACATGTAGTGACGCATGATGATGTATCATTATTGGAGTAGTCCTCATTGATCTCAAAACATGTATTTGAAGTAGGGTGGGACTGCTACTATGCTTGGGCTAGTTCCTCTAAATGGTTTACTACAAGCAACAAGCATTGATATTTTGTCATAGCTAGGCAAGTTTGAAAATAAGTTGTTAGGATATGGATCTAGTTATAAGAATTCATCTTATATCATAGTTAGGTAGGTTTGAAAATAAGTTTTTATGATATGGATCTAGGAATCCAAAATGTGTCCATGTGATCCAAGTGGATACTGGTGGTCACCCACCTATTCCACTATTTTAGAATGGTTCCACATTGTTATCCCTAAAGTTTGCACCATATTGCTATGGAAGCAAATCTAGGGCACCTCAGTTATTGCAATGGTTTGTTTGTATTTCATATAGAGGGAATAGAGAAAATCATGGTATAATATGGTGCTCTCAAACAATGCCACTTCATTAAAAAATAATTAACAAGACAAAATTGAATTTAAGCACAAGTGCCTCTTTAGAATCTTAGATATGGAGTTGGAGTTCAAGCTTGGTAAAAACCTATATATTTTTGTATACTTTGTCCCTAATATTCTTGCAGTTGCAATCCCTTGAACATTAAGATGAACAGATAACTCGAAGGATAAAAAAATCTTATTAAGGCCTAGCACAATGCACCACGTGTAGTGATGTATCATGATGTATCACTAGCGGAGTGGTCCTCATTGATCTCAAAATAGGTATTTGAAGTAGGGTGGGACTGCCACTATGCTTAGGCTAGTCCTTCTAAATGGTTTATTGCAAGAAACAAGCATTGATATTTTGTCATAGCTAGGCAAGTTTGAAAATAGGTTGTTAGGATATGGATCTAGTTATAAGAATTCATCTTATATCATAGCTAGGTAGGTTTGAAAATAATTTGTTATGATATGGATCTATGAATCCAAAATGTGTCCATGTGATCCAAGTGGATACTAGTGGCCACCCACCTATTCCACTATTTTAGAATGGTTTCACGTTGTTATCCCTAAAGTTTGCACCATACTACTATGGAAGAAAATCTAGGGCACCTCAGTTATTGCAATGGTTTGTTTGATTGAAATGAAGATCAAGTAGGTTTGATAGGTTAAGGATCTACTAAAAATTCTCAATATAAAATCATATAATCAATAGTAACTCATAAGGTCAGGGGAATTCACACTGATAATTAGATGAATTAACAATTGGATATAGCAGGAATGGCAAGAGAAACACAAAACACAAGTGAACAATCTGTTTACTTATGTGCAGAAGATTTCCAAGTTCAAAATATCATTTTAATCCTTAAACATATATTTGAATATAATTTACAAAAGATAGTTAATTGATAGCAAATATTTGTATCATAATCATAGATGAATCCTTTAGAAATTAGTACGTTGCAGAAATCTCCATTATACTCAAATAAGAGGAGAAAAGTGCACGGTTACAATGAAATCACATTCTAGCTAGCATAGTGTTTGAATCTCTGAGCGTGAGGTACTGTAGGGAAAACATATCTTTACAATTGCAATTTATAGGGTTACTCCCTTCTCCTATCACTCGATCCTCCTCCCCCTTCTAAGAGGAAGTCCTCTTTTATATTCATAATGATGGTATTTATAATTCTAGACTCTTTACACACTCATAGGAATCAAGTAAACCCAAAAATAACAAAAAGATGTAATCCATTACAGAAAAATCAGGAATTGTTGAAATCAAATGCTCACAAATTTGGAAATATCCTAAAGGATTGGAATTAGACCAAGTCTTTCAACTGATAATTGATCCTTCTCCTCAAAATTTGTATCTTTGCTGCCAGATTTTCTGCCACTTCCTTTGGCTTCCAATTGCTAAATGACCACTTGGAAATGTTTGATTCCATACCCTTGAAGTATGCAAGAAAACCTAAGATTTGATCCTCAAATATTTCCTACAAATTTGGAGATGATGTTGATCCTCTTCTACCAGGTGCCCATCCATTTTGATGTTGGAAATCTCCCTTGATGTTACAAATATGGCAAAAATTGTGTAACTATTCTAGATGCCTAAGATCTTGGTACAAAAGTGCACCTTTATTATGAACTTACAACTCAAAAAAATCATCAACATGAGGATAAGATCCTTTACATCAATGTTGTTCACCAGTAAACTTATCAAGAATAACCACACACTCCAAATTGGTTTCATGAGTCTAAAATGTCTGAATAGTATAGACCTTTTTTCCATCATAGAGGCCTTGGTCTAGGTAGTTGATGCTTCTGAAATAATTTCCTTGTTATTTTTAGTGAATAGCAAAGAGAGAAACTCAAATCAGAGCAATCGACCTTCGATTCTTTTCTCAACTTAAATAACAAGGAATGTGAGTGGCCTCTTGAGGGTGTTATCTCCATTTTTCCTAATATTTGCACTTTCTACATCATGTTTCCTAGGGGACACTTAAGTTTTGAAAGTTAACATTGGGAATTTATCCTTGTCCTCCACTATGTCTTTACAAGTTGTGATCAACTGGTCTTCTTTCATCACAAATTTATCTATATGGGAAGCTTCCATACTTCCTTCATTAATGGCCCAAGTGATTGACCATGTCTATAGCTACTTAAATCTTGTAGTTGTAGTTGAATTTTTTGTGCTCATTTCATGGTCTTTTAAAACCAAATTGATTGAAAGTGTGATGAGAACCAAACCCTAATATATCATTCGTTAGACCAAACAATAGATCAATAATAAAAAAGATAGATAGATAAAGTTGCTTCATGATTTTTTCCTCTCTCTTTTATAGTTGAGGAGTTTGTGAACTGCAAGATGTAGTGGGGGAGACACATATTGGTCCCTGTTCCAATATCTTCACTACTGAGTTCCATAAATGTTGGGGGAAGAATTCAACCCCTATTCGAACTAGATCTATGGATTGCTTATATCCTGTTGTAATGCAGTTCCATCACCGATATTGAGGTTCTATGATCCATAGAGTGTATTTTCTCATTCTTAGCACACCACTTAGGTCATATCATGGATGATATTGATCATGACCTTGACCTTGCCTTGACCTTGTTTATTTACTTTGGTTTTACTTTGCTTCTTGACATTGACTTTGCACATTTAGATCTGAGTATCCCAGGGGGTGTGTGTTCATTTGTGTTGTGTTTGTGAGGATATATGTCTCTGAGGTCCGGGTTGATCATCATGTGTGACCCACCCATTCCTTACCACTTAACGTAACTACCCTGCTTCCATATCCTTCCTCTCTCACACTATCGACGTGATAACCCATTAAACAAGAAATCGAATGACTTATGTACAAGCACTTGTCAACTTTTAAGCTCCTCTAAAATGATCAGATGATTGTTGGTAAGCAAAGAGAAAGTGAATTAGTGTATTGATCGAAGTTAAAATGCACTAACTTTTCTGGACAGTTATTGACCCACCCTACTATCATACATGTGTCAGGTTGTTTTACACCATCTGTGACTGAAATAAAATTTTAAAACCACCATCTACAATAAAATATATGTGAAAATCATGATCCCGATGGAAGGTAGAAATATGTGTAGAAATCAAGATTTGAGCCATTTGAGTCATTTTTTCTTCAAAGCACGTGTGTTCTTGTTGAGAGCGATGTCAGTGAGGTATAAATATACTTGGAAATCAAGATTTGAGCCATTTTTACTTCAAAGCATGTGCTTTCATTTTTTGTTGAGAGCGATGTCAATGCTTGAAAGCTTGTGCTTTCAATTTTGTTTAGAGTGATGTTAATGCACTTAATTATATGTCAGAGCATTGAAACAACTATATTATTTATATTTCACATTATTTATATTTCACTGTGAATATTTTGATTTATATTTCACGGTGAATATTGTGCTGCAAATGTTTAAAGCCGGACAGTAAACCTGTTATGGAAAGAAAATAGCTCTTACTGAAGGAAGTGCTAATTAAATGGAAGGAAGTGAATGGTCATGGATAGCGCCAGGAGGGAAATACCTAGTAGCATCATGCACAAAGGTGATTTACTTCCCAATGAAGAGAACAATGGAAAGGGCGAGTAGAGCATTTGAAGCGGCAAATAATTCAGTGGTTTAAATGCATGAGCACGGGAGCATTTGAACACTCTTCTCAATTACAATGTGTTGCAAAGAAAGTTCGCACACACTAACTTAGGTATTGAAAATTTATAGTCTGTAGAGTTACATTTGAGTAACAATATGTGTATTCAAAGAAAATCATATGTCAATTTATACACAAAAATGTACGTAAATTTCATAACTTTAATTCATTCTTGTTACCACCATAGGAACCAGTAATCCAGATTTCATCCTCGGTGTTCCGTACCATGTTTTAAAGGAAAGGAAGCATTTGACTTCATCCTCCGTAGTCAGTAATCAAGGTTCAAACAAAAGGACAAGACAAAAGTCGTATTTTGTAGTATGTATCCTACGGGTAAAAACTACAGACAAGAAACAATATTTTGTGTTAAAGTTGCATGCAAAGAACAAAAACCATGACATATTATATAAGATACTCCAGTCAAAACGCCATCCCAGCTCCAATCATAGCACCATACAAAGAACAGAACAAACATTACCACACTTCATAGTAGGGAATGGACCTAGAGATAGATCCAAGCGCTTATCTCATCTTACCTTTATGAGGATAGCTTAGCTGAGGTCGGGTATCAGAGTACAGAAGGGAGTGAGTGGTCTGACCTATTTAGTTATGCAGTCTATAGTGGTTATGTACCCTTACTTTGTTCAACGTTGATGTACTTTTGTCTAGATGCAGAAGTCGGTGAAGCAGTCGATTAAGCAGGTGATCTTGTTTA
Source organism: Picea glauca (assembly GCA_000966675.3). Classification (NCBI taxonomy): domain Eukaryota; kingdom Viridiplantae; phylum Streptophyta; class Pinopsida; order Pinales; family Pinaceae; genus Picea; species Picea glauca. Next base: position 234,997 of record JZKD02S0565796.1, on the reverse strand, counting down.
TTAACCAGATCCAGTCCCTATAGTCTCCCATGCACCTAGGAACCTTAACCTCACAATAGGGGAGGTATTAACTCAGTGAAGCATGCCAGAAATCATGCAGAAGTGGATATGCAAATGCTCTTTCTTTGGCTGGAAAGCTCTAGCTATAAGCCCAAGAGATATTAAGAATCTTCCAAGAAAAAATTCAAAGAAGTTAAAAATTAAGAGAAGTTCGAGTGAGAACCATTAAACCAATTATCAAGGGAAACAATACCTAGTTTCCGGGATGTAATGGAGAGAAACATGGTTTCAGGGGTGTAACCTAGTTTTAACGTTGCAATGGAGCGAAACTGTAGAAAAAACCCTTTAATTAGAGAAGAAGAGAAATGGAAAACACCCAACAGAACTTGCAACACCAACAACATGACACCCAACAGAACTTACAACACCAACAACAAGCATAACTTATGGATTAACAACCAACGTCGAAAAGTCGCCAATGTTGGTATGAACGTATATGAACGGAGTTGCAATAACTGGCCGACCAGAACAAATAGAATCATTAAGAGTTTGGCACACTGAGATCTCTTGGCGCGAAGGGAATCAAATGTCTAGAAAGAAAATGGTGGAGAACTGAAGCACACACTCCTTAGCTGGTAAGTTCCTTACACTTTAAGAGAGTATATCACCGTAGTTTTTGCATGGTTGTGTAGGAGGAATCTCAACAGCGTCTAGCTTAGGGAGTTGACAGTGAGCTAGTGACAGTGAGGAGTTGCTGGACACTTTGACATTCATATCATAAAAAAACTAAAAAACATTTATGGCTCCCTTATATGTGGCCAAATTGTTAACTTTTACATTAAACTATATGGAAAATGGAAAAACCCAGCAAACATTTAATGCTAGGAAGTAATGTTAGATTCATTGCTAACATTAGTTGATATAAAAAAAAATTACAATTGAACTTTTGTTTTAAACTAAGGTTTTGATGGAAAATATGGGCCTCTTCTTCGGGAAGAGGCCAAATAAAACATCAAAGATCAAAACTTAGGATAAATGAGCGAGAAAATTATATGGATACATAAAAACTTTGAATAAAATGTTTTTTGCATCAGTTTGTGTGCAGAGATTGGAAAAGATTGGAAAACTGATTACTAGTAATCGCTCAACGCAAAATGAATTATATATACAATAGAAAACTATATTGCAAAAAATAATGTAGAGAATTTGAAATACTCATTTTCTAAATGGGGTATTAGTGTGAACGTGAACTTTAGTATGTTTATTGAATGTATCTTTCAAAATTTATAAATACATTACTTTTAAAATTCATAAATACATTAAATACAAAAATAGAAAATAGAAAGAGGTTCATGTGCGAGGCTTCTTGAGTAGACATAACAAAACCATTTTTACTTGAAAATAATGTTACTAAGAACAATGAATTTTATCCCAATGCCATACAAATGAGTATTATAAAATTATCTATAACTTACTCCTAAAACTTACATGAAATAAAAAATTATAATAAAATAATTTTTCATGAAATAAAAAAATTATAATAAAATAAAATTTAACTTATATGAAGCATGTTCAAATAAATCCATAAATATAAGCATTTTTTTAATTTGTTAAGTCTAAAATAATAATAAGTGTATTACTTTTAATCACAATTAAAAAATTCATTATCATATAAGATTGTTTCTTGGTGTATTAATACATCCATGAAGACATAAATGAAACTTGGAATATTTCTTCCTAATTAAATAGAAAATATATACAATGAAAATATATACATTCATTATTATAATGATGGATACATATAGCACCATTTAGGAAAACTAATTGTTACCACCTATATATTAACTAAGTGTATACATTTAAAATCTCTCTTAAAAGATACACTTTTAAGAGTAAACTAGCAATATCTAAATATCATTATATCCAAACCTTCATTTTATCTTTAATTTGGATAATGTCCCATCGATAAAAAGAGCAAATATAAAATATCAAAATACATAAATCATTAACTTAAAAATAATAATAATTAATCTAAATTATTAATATAAAAATCCTTGTTTATTATATTTAAAATAAGAAAGTCCAATGAAAAAATAATATTATATCTTATTAAAAATGATTACATTAAAATTGAGATATTTATTATAAAATATCAAAATACTTAAATCATTAACTTAAAAATAATGATAGTTAATCTAAATTATTAATATAAAAGCCTTGTTTACTAATCTAAAATAAAATAAGAAATTCCATTAAAAATAATTAAATGAAAAAATAATATTATATCCTATTAAAAAGAATTAAAGAAAAATTGGGATGTTGATCAACAACATATTGTATCTTAAAAAAATTGGAATGTTGATGAACATTTAATTTTATAATTTTATGTATTTTAATAAAATTTATGAATTTAAAAAAAAAAACATAAGAATATCATTCAACCTAATGAAAATTTTCGCACTTATTATAACATTGAAAATTAAAATTAAATCAAATTATAAATAAGGGAACATCTCAATTACAAGATTCAACCTTTATAGCATTTATTTATTGATTACTTAAGCATGTACTCTTTATTTTGAAGTGAAAATGGGAGATGTGTATATATATATATTGTTGGAAACATGTCAAGGAATTTTTTCATGAGGTCACATGCACATGCATGGAGCTATGTTAATGCACAGGTGTAACTATGTGATCTATTCATGATCAGTTTGTGTAACTGAGTGATAGATGTTATACATGAAAGCATACTCATAGAAGTGTGAGTGATATATGTTATATATGCAAGCATACCCATAGAGGTGTGAGTGCTATATGTGAGGAGTGTGAGAGCAAGTTGTGTAGAGAAAAGAGTGTGTATGAGGAGAGGATGATTGTATGCCTATGAAGGCTATTGTAATTCTCTCTTGAATAATAAGAATATCGATAAACATTTCTCATGGTTTTTTCCCTCATTGGGTTTCCACATAAATCACTCTGTAAGTGTATGATTGATGTGTTTGGTTTAATGTGTGTTTGATCTTGCGATTGATGTGCTTGGTTTAATGTGTGTTTGATTTTTCTTATTTTATGCTATGCTATATGTCTTGTTTTTTCTTCTTCTTTCTAAGTAGTGGTATCAGAGCTTAGAGTTGAAGGAGTAGAGAGTGAAGGAGAGGATCCATTAAGGAAACCTCAACATCAGAAGCAATGGTGGTCAAAGTTCGATCTACAGAAGGAGGAAAGATCAGAAAGGTATAACCAGGTATAAGTCAAAAGACACTAAGGGTAAGGCAAAATGTTGGTTTTGTGACAAATTAGGGCATCTCAAGAAGGATTTTTGGAAAAGATAACAAGCATCCAAAGAAGACTCCACAAAAGAAGCAAATTCAACTACAAGTATGGTTGATGAAGTTTTGTCTTTCTGTTGTGTCTTTCCACTTGTGTTCACATAGAAGGTGCAGGGCAGTGATGGTTGAGTCACCGTATAATAAAAAATAAAAAATAAAATTGTATTTACTTTGGAGTTGTAGAAATTATTGATTGCATGTAAATAGGCATATCTCTGTAAGGGATCGACATGCGTGCCCTTGGTTTATCAAGTCACCTATGAAAATTCTAGACATAGATTTAGGTAGATTGAATATGTGGGGAGGCATGTATGTTGGGTTAAACTTCACTCGTTGAAAGAGTTAATGAGTTAAATCTATTTTTAGGTCAAAGAAGGTGGTTTTTTGGGTCCATGTGTTTTGGGTATCTCGTGGTATTGTGTCCATGGATTGCATGTAATAAAGCCTATAAAATGCTTGGTGAACTCCATTGTAAATGGGCCTGGAGGAAAGCGATGAAGGCTTACTTGGCCGGTTTGGCCAGATTTGGTCAAAGTTGTTTGAATGCAAAGTTCGAGGTGGATAAATGTGTCTAGTTTAGAAAGGTGGGTCTCTAGAAAGGTTGACGTCTTGGCAGGTCAATCAAGTGTTTGAGAATATATGATGAAGGTAAGTTCATATCCATGGAACTTGGAAAGTATTGCAAGAAAGTTGGGATCAAATAGGCATGTTCAATAATTCCAAGTTGTTGCAATAGTTGTTGACATAAATGGTTGTGCTATCTGGTAACTCATTCACCAGTGGTTGCAAAAGACAGGAAGATTTAGGAAGAGGTAAGAACATGTCATTTGGTAAATACTCAAATGTGAAATTATTCGGTTGTGATGCTTATGGTTTTTTATGAGCTTTCTAAGTAGGACCCAGATCAAACAGGTAGATCTTTGATATGGTAATGATGTTAAGGGGTGTAGACTATGGGATCCTATTACTCACAGAATCATCATGGACAAAAATGCATTGTTTGATGAATCTCCTTTTATAAAATCAAACATAGTAAAATATGAAAGGTTCAAAACATGGATGGTAGCAGAAAGGTATTTGAAAGGTATTGATTTCCATGAAAGTTTCTCACTGATTGTTAAAAGCTTGTTTCTATTCATGTTGTGTTAGGACTAGTTGTAATAGTACAACTAGATGTTAAAATTGTTTTACATGGGTTTTTTTGGATAAGGGGATGTATATGGAACAACCAGAATGGTTAGTTCAGAATCGCAACAGAAGATTTGTTTGCAAACTCAAAAATCATTGTATGGCCTGAAGCATGCTAGGAAAATGGTACAAGATGTCTAATTCCTTCATGGTGAGACAAATTTTACAAGAAGTGAGTATAACCATTGTGTTTATGGTATATTCATTATCTTGGTGTTATATGTTATGCGTGTTGCAAGAACAAGCATGGTTGAGATCAACAGGTTGGCTCAGTTGGTCAGGGCGTTTGTTATGAAGGATCTGGGAGCAGCAAAATAAATCTTGGGTATGGAAATACACAGAGACAAGAAATATGGTAAGCTTGGTTATCACAACAGAAGTATGTGGTGAAGATACTCGGGAAATTCAGTATGAATAATGTGAAACTGGTAAAATCCCTTTGGCTTTCCATTGTAAATTCTCTTCAGGTTTATGTCCTAATTGATGAAGAAGAAAAGGGTTATATGTCTCGAGTATTATATGCTAGTAGGAAGTTTGATGATTGTGGTAGAGAAATAGTCAACATTTCACATGCAGTTGGTGGTGTCAGTAGACACATGGAAAAACCAGGTCAAGAGCATGGAAATGGGTGCTTCAAACACAGAAGCACAAGTATCAGCTACAATGGTTGCAATGATTTGGTCTTTGGTTACGATTCATAAGATTTAGACAAGTCCATCAGTTTATTAGACAGATTACTGACAAGTGCATCAGTTTATTAGACAGGTTACTAATGGAGACATAATGGTCCATACTCGAGTGAATTGTGTTTGTTGGAAACATGCCAACGAATTTCCTCATGTGGTCATATGCACAGGCACATGCATGCAACTATGTTAATGCGCATGCATGCAACTATGTTAATGCGCATGCATGCAATCTATTTATGAACTGTTCATGTAACTATGTGATCTATGATCTATTCATAATCAGTTTGTGTAACTGAGTGATAGATGTTATATATACAAACATACCTGTAGAAATGTGAGTATTTTTTTCCTTATTAAGTTTCCACATAAATACATGTGCTTGATTTACTATGTGTTTAATCTTGCTTATTTTATGTTTATATGCCTTGTTTTTGCTTAGCTGCCTAACATATTTGTATATGTTTATAACCAGAAAATTAGGAGCAACTTTCTCTTTATACTATTGGTAATTTCTTCAATGTATAAAGTTGATGATTTTTTTAATAAAAAGTTTGTAATATTAAAAAAAAATACAATTTAAAGTAAAGTTCATCACCTCTTAAATTTCATTAACTTTTGACATCATGTACACTTATGACAAAATTATTAGATAGTAAAAAACGAAAATGAAATATAATTTGATGATTAATTTTTTATCAAAGGTGTACATTTATTGATAATGGGCACATTTAATAGGTTTTTAGTTCTTAATACATTTTGTATGGACGAGATTAAATATGTCTAGAATATTCTTAGTCGTCACAATAAATGAATGGCTCTGATTTCATCCATTAACTTCCGAGCTGTTATAAAGACATCCTTTTATATGTTTACTTTTTTACATTTCGTGTTTAAAAATTACTGTGTTCACTAACTTATTGCCAGGTCTACCTGATTAAAAAATATTAAGATATTCAGACAAATATTAAGACGTTTCAATTATTCACATAAGTATTCACACAGCGATAAACCACCTTTCGGCGTTCACCAGCAAGCGGCTGTGCTAGTATATATTTGATAAGATAAATGATATTTCTTTGGCGCAGCAAAATTGAGTAGAGTGAAGGGTTGCGACGCAAATCGGAGAGATGTAAGATGCGATGGCAAATGAAGGAAATCGCATATATAATGGTAAACGAGGAAGACGTATTCCACATAGGAAAAAGCATCATGATATATTCTCCAGATCGGATCCAAACAAAGAACATGGACTGTGACAAAGAAGAATATCGATGCAATTTGAGTTTTTGCACTGCCTTCGATCCGGTCTATATAACTCCCACCACGTTCTTGTACGATCGGAACAATGCGGAGACGTGGTTTGAAAAGCATCCTCGGACACCATCCCTCATACCCGGCAGCGTTACGTTGCCGCTGATATAACTCCCAACGTTTCTCTCAGAGCAGAGATGAGACAATACTTCCAAAGTGTTATGGGCAACGAATACACGGGATGGGAAGTCATTCCCGACTATCCTCGCCTACTCTCGTTGGACGACATCCGAAACCTTCTCGCTGAGGTTCTTCAACACTTTCCCAGTATGGACGCGGAGGAGAACCTGAGCAGAATGAGCGAGGAAAGTTGGTCCAACGCTTGGAAGCAACTGACATATCTCCGCCTCAATCTACAGCTGAACGATATCAATCGCCAACTCTTCCTCTCCGATGAACAATCTATCAAGTCTTTAGCTCAATTTATAGTCGTCTCCTACGCTCATAAAAAAAAAAATGAAGAATCCGATCTCTTCCACAGAGAAATTCTTCGAACGATTCGTGCCCTCGACTTGACAGCACTGCAAGAACGATTTAAGTTGAAGCCTGAAAATGGGTTCGAGTGTGCTCGGTTTACGGGATTTTTACTTAGATTTTTACGGTTGGGGGACGATTCTTTATTACCTGTAGTCCTTGGCCTTCTCTCGCTCGTAGCGCAAAGTCTGAAACCCGAACAACTATATTGCATTCTGGCATACCTTTCCGAGGCAGAACCCGTTGCCGTTTCCTCAACTGATCTCACAAATTTAGCTTGGATTCACGATGGCTTCTTTCATAGTAACTTTACTGAAGACAATAGCCCATTGATTCTCCAAATGCAGAAAAAAGTGGTGGGAGGATTTATTCAAATTCTGATTTATGCACTGGGCATGTTCAAGAGCGAGGATCGCATGGGAGTTGTGGAGGACGCTTGTGAAGCTCTGCGTGTAGCTCTGTTTCACCTCGATCAACTCCTAGAAAGTCCCGTAGAGTTTCGAGAAACGCGGCTGGGTTTCAGTATTGATATGAATCTCTTGATATACATCCACGATATGATCGAACAGGCAGTTACGGAGCAGAGTCCGCACTGGATTCATCTCTCTGCCAATCAATGGTTGCTTGCACTGAACAACGCAAAGTTATACTACCAAAACTTGGGGAACTCTGATATAATGACGGTGAAATTGTATCGGCTCTACCTATCGTTTCTCAACAGTCCAATAGCTCGCGATTCTGAAGTGTTAAGAGACTCTGTGAATGTTATATTAGAAATGTTTCGCCGCTTTGTTGACGTGAAGCAATATGTGGCGTCGATTGATCCAGAAATTTGATTGCAAAACGAAATGAGTTAGAACACGATATTCTTTTTCATTTTCAAGCTACGTTGAAATTTATTATGGTGTGCGATCCATAATTCATTCACTTCATATTAATATTTCTTTTGATTATAAATTTTCGCATCATGAACTATATAACTAAAAACATTATTTTTCTCCTGCTCTTAAATTTTCCTTTGATTTTTTTTCGAGGTTCTACACCATGTGCATGCCAATGTCGTCTACACAACTCTGAATGTCATTTTTTCTAGCATTACAAATCTTGGTCCTTTGTCGTATGTGACGAAGTGGAAATATAATGCCTCAATTAAATAAAGAATTCTTCACCCTTCACACCTTGCCCTCGATGACATTCTCAGCTTCCCCAAGAATGAGTACATACCTATCATGTATGGGAATCGAACATGTGTCTTTCACATGAAAAATACAATGTCAAGCTTGTTGCCTTTACAAGATGTTCTTGTAGAAGAAAACTGCAGGTAGGTGTAGAAGGTATGGTACAACGGTAGCTAAGTTGCAACAAAATTGCACAAAATTGGCATATCTTTCCCTTCTGCTCTTAAATTTTGCTCCAATTTTTTTCTCCAAACTTTGAACCATACCTACATGCCTTTGCAAATTGTTCTTGTGGAAGAAACATATGTTGAGATGGTGCTAGCAAGAATAGTTTTCCGTTGATTGCAAAATACAATATTTAATCTCTATGCCGCTCTACGTGCAACATTGCTAACATATTGAATGTTTTTTCAAATGCATTACACCATTTACATCTGAACGAAACCATTATCATTCTAGGAGACTTCAGTGTTGAAATGCTACAAAATAGTGTCATAACAAAAGAATTGGAAAACTACATGTGCAATTACAATCTCTGCTTTCTTTTGGTTAAGATAAAACATGTACAAAACGTACTTATTAATCATATATGGTGAAATGTGTCCATATCACAATACAACCTCTTTATCTTATACATAAATTGTTCTAACCATGATACAATTTGTCTTGAACTTGAATTATGAAATATACATCAAACATACAAAATTATATTTCCATGTCTCAAAGTATATCGGGATACTTTGTTGCACAAAACCAAATCATTTAGCTAGGACCATCCAACTTCTTAATATTTTATGGCTTGTAATATATTTTGGCCATGAAAAATTCTATATAACCACAACCATGGATCAAGAAAAACAAAGGTTCATGCTTCTAACTCTATCTTTTATTCCATTCCTTTGATTATCATTTATTGTATGTACATATTACTTGTTTTTCCTTACATATCATCTTACATTCATGTTCATTGTATTTTGTTCGTTCCCACATTGAAACAAACTAAATAACTGGAGAAGACGAAGGACTCTTGACCACTAATGTAGAAGAGGAGATACAAAGGTGCATGCTTCTACTCTTATTTCATATTCCATTGTTTTGTATTTCATTTATTGTCTGTATATTTGTTCTACTTCTTTGCACCTAATTTATTGTATGTAGATACTACGTATCTTCCTACATAATAACTTATCTTCATGTCAATTGTATTTTCTGTGCTGCTAGATTGAAATAAGTAGAACTGTATTAATTTTTTTACATGTCTTTCTACATAGCAACTTACCTTCATGTCCATTGTATTTTCTACATTGCTACATTGAAATAAATAGATTAGTTCAACAACAAGATGAAATATTATATGCCACAACAGAGGGAGCTCAAGTACAATCTTCGAAAAGGTATACCGATTTTGATAGTAAATCAAACACACAAAATGAGTAGGTGGATAAAATATTGGACTAGAAAACGATGATTTGGCAACAATGGGCCTTTGTTGAGACTTCTCGCTTTCGAAAATTCCCTCCCATTTTCTATTTTCACACTCTCTTTTATCCCTTTTTTTTCCCTCTTTTATACTTAACTGAATTCCCCTTTCTTTTTCCCCTCTACTTTCCCTTTTTGGTTTCTTTACTTAATCATTTTTCCGAAAATGTATAGGTGTGCGGGTTGGAGAACTCATAGGTTCACATTTATACTCATGCTTCTATATCATGAGTTCATTCGAGGACTTCCTCATTCCATACTTAGCCACTTTTTCGATTGCGCGTTCCCAGCCTCTCGGGCTCAGAATTGTTCTTCTATTGTTTTGTGTCCTCCAAACAACACCTAGAGTTCCACGATATACAAATTGATAGTCAGACTCCCAGGCTGGCAGGCTCAAGATTGTGCTTCTTTTATTCTATGACCTGCAAACATCTTCCCTTCCGGCCCTATTCTGTGTTACACATTTTTGCACTCAAAATTTCCAAGGCATACAATTTGACCGTCGGGTCCTCATGTTTCTTGAGTATCCATTGACATTCTATTTCATATTCCATATCCTTTGAGCCTGTATGTGACATTCAGAACAATTAGGAACAATATACAATGCATATTCTTATTCAGTCGTTCTAATGTTCATGTACACATGATTTCATTAGAAAATGTTGGACAAGTGACATGGGAATGAGTAGTCAATCATCGCAAACATCAACAGAATGACAAGGCCAAAGGTAAAGATTCATAAATTTTGCTCTAGCTATGTTTACCAAAAAAATATCCTGAGCTATTTATTCATCTATGCCATGATAAATATGTTGGTGTCATCTGCAACACATGCTTTGCAGTTCACAAGAAGTATCGATGAGCGCAAGTGAAACGCCCAACATAGTGCAATCTCTGTAGACTAAGAAGTATGGTTACAAAACTCTGACCTGCATACTTCATCCAAGTTGTGCGTTTACTTGTACATTTATGCCAAAAAAAAGAAAATAAAAAAAAATGATGCAGACTGCCATTCACATTACTTTTTCTGTTCAAAAAAATGTCACCATGTCTAAACTTATAACACTCAATATACTATCAATAGAAGGCTTGAACAACCGTCGAACTGGACAAGTGTTCGTCGGGGACATAATGGTCATGTATTATGCGTAGATGCATTGTGCATGATGAAATGACAGACAATGAAACCATGATGACAGTCACACTGACTACCCCTACACAACTTGTTCAGAAACATGCAGAAAATATCTTGATAGGTAATGGGATATCCATTACAAATTTTAATATATTTTTGAAAACCATATATGACCATGGTGATTGTGATCAAATTATATCGCTCAACGAAACAAGTAATGTGGAAAAAAATCCAGTGATTTGTTTAGAATATCGTTTTGTAACAGACACAACAATCAACCGACTTGCATAGAGCGACGACACTTACCCGATCAGAGCTATTGGTGCAACATTCACACTCACGAGAAAAGTCGTCTCGCAACACATTCTCAATATAAAATATGGAGAGTAATACAACGACAAGGCAATGGTATCGTTCTCCATAACCAGTTTTGTCCTTTACTTTCACATGTTCATATATCTCAGTTATGTTACAAAACTATTACACTGTTCCATGTTGCAACTGCAATTGTTTGACACCTATTCAAATTTGTTTTCTTCAATGGAACAACAATTGCATAAAAGGAAATTTCCACTTATGCTCTTCAAAAATATAACAAAGAAAAAATATGTTAAAGAAATGATCTTTCACACAACCCAAGCAACATTTGTAACAGAATTGCGATTGGATATAGTATAGGATCTCAAGAAACTAACTAGCTCGACAACTGTTGTGCGTATACATCTACAATTCCATCCACACTTTTCTCATAAAAATTGCCTTGAACAATTTTCTGCAACTTTTTTGTTGTACAGTTTTATATTATATTGTTCAATATATTAACTACTATGCTCACGTGCACAGGTTGAGGGTGTTTTGGTTGCAGAAAATGCCTACTCAACCCCCTTCGAGTTTGTATGTGTCAAATGCAACTCTCCTACTTCTTCCTCTGCTTTGATAAATGATGGCACAATTGATTGCCTACGATGCAGTAAAAAATTCCCTTACATATATAGAAATTGCCTCAACACTTCCATCCGAACCCTTAACAATACAATTGTACATTGTACAATTAGACAACCTCTATTACAAGATGTGCTTCCTGGGTTGGCAGAATTTCCATATGAAATATACCTACTGAAAAAGGCAAACAATGTCTACATGTTATGCGACTTTCGCGTCCATAGAAAATTTACATTAAATGAGGACAATGCCATACTGCATATCAGTTGAACCAAAAAAAATAAAATCATATCAAGCGTTGATAGGAAACGAAACAATATCATATGTATATGTCCATGCTACCCAATGAGGATATGAATAGAGTTTTGCATTGCCATGGAAAATTGAACTGGAAGCGCATAAGATTGTTCAGTCCAGGAATGAAAAGCATGAGGACAAACCTCATACAAAGTATCTAACTATGAATAAATCAGGTCCATCCTTTGAGCCGTCAAAATGACTTTCTCCTCTAAACGAAACCATGAGGAATTTTCAATAATATTGCAAATTTGGCATTGTTCGAACTCCATTAAGTTAAATGTTGACACTCTTTTCCAGAACTAGTAATGTTAGAACATTCTCAGGTCAACGTGGTCTTGTTTCATGCTCCTATCAAAAGAAAATGTTCATAGTGATCTTGGTTCATGGTAATATAGTAATCAGTAAATTTCTTGGTGCCCATTTGGGGATTTGGTTATAGATGGGATACAATGCCCAATCTCCATTGAATTTGTCCTGTCTTGTGCTTGGCAGACTTTTGTTCCTATGATTTCGTGATGTAGTTCAAGGTTCTCATGGGACCGGTTTTTGAATTATGGTTGGATGATACATTCATGAACTTAGTGGTTTTTATATGATCTTAAATAATACACAAGACTTTCTTTTCCTTTTAATGTAAACTCTGTGAAGCAAATGTAATATGTAGTTCATTTTAGCACTTTTACTTGATCGATGAAATTACCAAAATTCATCTTCAGAAATATTTTGAAATAAAAGGATATACGTTATGTGAATTCCAATGGAACTATGATATCAACCACAGAAAATTAAAATTAAAATTCGTCATTGCTATACTTTCGGTGAAGTTGATAATACAATAATTTTACTTGAATATCCCAAAATTGATTTTTCTGTAGCTTTTTTATTCTTCTCTTATGCAAACACATTCTGGAAAGTATAACCATGACTCACTTTCTCTATTCATTGATTGAAGAACCTATTCACCTGTCTAATTCACTTTCATAGTTACTGTTAAGACCATCAATGGATCTTTGTTAAGACCAATTCCCACTTCCAAAAATTTCTCTCCCCTTTATTTTTTCCCTCTACTTTCCCTTTCTGGTTACTTAGTCGTTTTTTAGAAAATTTCTAAGTGCGCGGGTTGGCAGATTCACACGTTCATATTTCCACTTATGATTTTATATCACCAGTCTGACTATCTGCTTCTTCATTCCATACTCAACAACTTTTTCGATCGAGGTCTCCCCGCTAGTCAGGCTCAACATTGCGCTTGCATTGTATTGCCCCCTGCAAAAAACACCCAGACTTCCCTGATATACAAATTGACAACCAAATTCCCCTTTATTTTTCTCCTTTGCTTTACCTTTTTGTTTTCTCAGTAGTTTTTCCAAATATGTCTCATGCTTTTATATCACGAGTCTGACCAACTGCTTCCCCATTTCATACTTGGACACTATTTCCATCGTCGGTTCCTGGGCAAGCTTGCTCAACATTGCGCTTCCACTGTTCCTCAACCTACAAAAAACACCTGGAGTTCCGTGATATACAAATTGACCGTCGAAGTCCATCATCATGCCCTGTTTCATGTTACACATTTTGCAGTCAAAATTTTAGAGACATACAATTTGACCATTGGGCCCTCACCTCTCTTGATTATAAATTGTGACCTTTTCTTGAATCTCGATCGACCGCTTTCCATACTTAGCCATTTCTTGGAATCTCTTTCGCAGGTTGGTGAGTTCACGAAATGCACAATGCTTAATCGCTCTTTGCCATCCCTGGCACCTTCGCACTTCTTTATAGATATGCAATTATTAAGCTTTAATGTTAATAGCTCATCATGCAAGAACCATTAATATTCTCATTAATGTATGAAAGGATGGAGGATATCTTCCATTAATACGAATTAAATCAAGATTTGTGGAGGCTTTTATTATCCCTTCCGAGTGTTCATTTCAAGCATCATGGAATCTCTTTCGCGTGTCATCTTGTTGGAGGCTTCAAGAAATATCCAATCCTTGATCGCTCTTCATTGTCACCGCCACCTTCAAACTTTTTTCTAAGTATGCAATTACTAATATTTAATGCTAACAATTAATTATGTAGGAATCATAGAAATTGTCATTAATCAACGAGAGACTCGAGGAGATCTCCCATTGATAATCATTAAATCAAGATTTGTGGAGGGTTATATTATCCCTTCTGAATGTTCATTTCAAACATCATCTGGAGAAAACAGACATTCTCGATAACTTATGGCAGCGTTCGACAATAGTTATGTCTAGATATAGTAAACACCTTTGGGCATGATGACCAGAACTTCCAGTGGTCCGGGGAATATTCTTACTACTCATATCATTCTGCCCAAAAGAAAAGAAGGAGATTGTCTCTTGGTGCATTGAGAGATGTATTTCAAGCCAAAGAATTCCAAGGAAACCCCCTCTGCTCAGACAACTCCCCCCTGCATTGATGACCGACGCAGAGGTTGATGCGGTTGATTTCAAGCTGGAAGAGGATGATCTGATGGATGATGATACGGTGATGGATGATGGAAATGAAAACATTGTTCCCACTCCTACACCCAAATTCAAATCCACCATAATGGGGGGCACTTCCCGGCTCGGCGATGGCAGCCCTAACAATACCAAAGGAAGGGGTTTCAGAAAAGAAACTGACGTTGAACATAATAGCCTCTTTGCAGCTCGAGAGTTTGAGTCTCTCGACTCGGATGGTGTTCCTCGCCCTCATAGATGTATCCTTTCCTTTAATTTTTAGGGTTTTGTATCGGGTTTGGATTTGTCCCTGGTGCAGGTTGTGTCCATAAAGTCTTTGACTATAAGGAAATGGTATCTTGGTGCATCGAGAGATATATTTCAAGACAAATAATTATTCAATTGTGGGACCACTCTCCTGTTCTCTGGATATACAATTAACATCTTAGGAGGTGAGTACTAGAACTCCTAGTGGTGCAAGGAATATTTATACTACTCATCCCCTTCCACCCAGAACGAAGTAATTTGGACTTCTGGAATTTCTCGTGCAGCCTATGTCCCTGAAGTCTTTTCCTGTAAGGAGGTGGTATCTTTGTCCCCTTCCACCCAGAACGAAGTAATTTGGACCTCTAGAATTGCTCGTGCAGGATGTGTCCCCGAAGTCTATGACTGTAAGGAGGTGGTCTCTTGGCGTGTCCTCACTTTTAGTTTCAGGATCTTATGCTTACCCTACAATGTTTTTTCTCTTCTTCCTCACGGGAAGCTTGTGAGAACTATCAATTTTACCGTGAGGAGGGTTCTTATCTCCTCCTACATTTGAAGAATTATGGGTTTCTTTCTTACTAGGGTGGTTCATTGGAGCGATGCTCCGGTATGTCGTACTCTTGGCAGTGGTAGCCGAGGATTGGAAACTCTTCTCACCGGGGCATTTTCCCTGTTTTTTTTACAATTCAGTGGTGCTTTGCAATGTATCTAGGTCACCAANTATATATTACCCACTATTTTTTTTTATATTTACTATTAAAAAATTTCCTTGGAATCTTGGTTGGTGCTTCTTTGTGGATTTAACACCTCTTCTCATTTGCATGGTTCAATAGTCTCATAATTCTTAAATATTGTATTGACTCATGTAATTTGATCAAATATGAAGCATTGAACAATTATATGACAATGCATTGTGTCGATCATATGAGGCTTCTATGGAAACATAAATGAATTTCACACAGTTTCAAACCAACATTTAATTCCATTTGTAATGCAGATAGAACATAGCAACACTAATTCATGATGCGGGAGTTGGGGCCCCACCCAAGAAGTTACGTTCTCATCTCAACCTTGTTGAGCGAACGATCTCTTATTTCCCTCTCGCTTCCTTGATTCCTTTACTCCAAAAGGAAACATTTTTTGGGTTGTCCATCCCCTAGCCTCTATTTGAGCACTTTTAATTTATTAATGAAATTACCAAATTTCTTCTTCACAAATAGTTTGAAAAAAAAATGATATATGCTAGTTGAACTCTAAATGGGGCTATGAAATCAACCACAATATTAAAATTCAAGTTCGTCGTTGTTATACTTACGATCAAGTTGACAGTACAATAAGTTTATTTCTAGATATGCAATTATTAAGCTTTAATTCTAACAACTCATCATGCAAAAAGTTTAATACTTAAATTAATATTTCAAGGCACTAAACAATGTATCAAGAATACAATTACTCCCACAGGTTGCAATAGAAACAAATCTTCAACAAAGCATTTTCTCACACCCTTTTTAATGATACAAGCACAATAGAAAATCAGTAAGTGGATAAAATATTGGACTAGAAAATGATGATTTTGCAACAATGGGGCTTGTTTGAGACCAATTCCCGCTTATGAAAATTGCCCTCCTATTTTATATTATCCCACTCTCTTTTATCCCCTTCTTTTCCCTCTTCTATACGTAACCAAATTCCCCTTTCTTTTTCCCCTCTACTTTCTCTTTTTGGTTACTAGTCATTTTTTCCGAAAATGTCTAACTGTGTGGGTTGGAAGAATCGCGGGTTCACATTTGCACTCATGATTTTATACCACGACTCTGACTGACCGCTTCCCCATTCCACACCTAGCCACTTTTTCAATCATGGATTTCCCGGGAGGCGGGCTCTATATTTCACTTCCATTGTTTCGTGACCTACAAACAACACTCGGATTTCCGCGATATACAAATTGATTGTTGGACTCCCACATCATCCCCTCTTCCATGTTACACATTTTTCACTCAAAAGTTCTGACACATATACAATTTGATCGTCGGGGCCTGATATCTCCTAGGGAAACCTTGTCACCCTATTTTGAAGCATGTCTAACCGCTTTCATACTTGGCCATTTCTTGGAATCTCTTTTGTGGATCGTCGAGTTGGAGGGTTCACAAAATCTCCAATTCCTAATTGTTGTTCCCTTTGCTCACCACCTTTGCACTTCTTTCCAAGTATGCAATCACTGAGGTTTAATGCTAACATCTCATCATGAAGAAACTATAAAAATTTTCATTAATGAGAAAAAGGCTCGAGGAGACAATCACACTAACTATCCCTACACAACTTGTCTAGAAACATGCATAAAATATCTTTCCAACTAATGGGATATCTATTACAAATTTCAATATATTAGTGAAAACGAGTCTGACCGACCATTCCCTATTCCATACTTAGCCACTTTTTCAATTGTGGGTTCTCGGACATGCGAGCTCAATATTGCGATTTCATTGTTCTATGACCTACAAACAACACCCGTAGTTCCACGATATAAAAACTAACCACTGGAATGCCCCATCATGCCCTCTTTTGTTTTATGCATTTTGTACTCAAAACTTCTGAGACATACAATTTGACCGTCAAGCCCTCACGTCTCTTGAGTATCCCTTGTAACCCTATTTTGAAGCCCGGTCGACTGCTTTCCATAGTTATCCATTCCTTAATTGTTCTTCCCCGTCCCTGCCACCTTCGCACATGTTTCTAAATATGCAATTAGTAAGCTTTAATGCTAACAACTCCTCATTCAAGAACCGTAAAGATTGTCAGTAATGAGTGAAAGGATCGAGGATATCTCCCATTAATATGGATTAAACCAAGATTTGTGGAGGGTTATATTATCCCTTCTGAGTGTTCATTTCAAACATCATGGAATGTCTTTTGTGGGTCATCGGGTTGGCAGGTTCACGAAATCTCCAATCCTTGATTGTTCTTCGTCGTACCTACCACCTTCGCACTTCTAAGTATGCAATTACTAAGCTTTAATTCTAACAACTCATCATGCAGAAACCATAGAGATTGTCATTAATGACTGAAAGGCTCAATGAGATCTCCCATTCACATGAATTGGACCAAGATTTATGGAGGGTTATATTATCCCCTCCAACTATTCATTTCAAACATCGTTTGGAGCAAACAGATGTTCTCGTAAAATTATGGCACCAACTCGATAGAAATTCTGTGGAGATACAGTGAATGCCCTCGGGCGTGAGGACTAGAACTTCCAGTGGTCCAGGGAATACTCTTACTACTCATCCCCTTCCACCCAGAACGAAGTAATTTGGACCTCTGGAATTGCTCATGCAGGTTGTGTCCTTGAATTTTTTTACTGTAAGGAGGTGGTCTCTTGGTGCATCGAGAGATATATTTCAGGACAAAGAATTATTCCACTACAGGAGCACTCTCTTGTTTATTTGTCAACTTAGGTCTTCTGCAAGATGTTAAGATTGTCGGAGCCAACATTGACCTTCAGAGGAGAAGACTATAAGTAGTTCCTAAAAAACCATGATAATGGGTTGCACCTCTTGCCCAAGTCCCTGGAAGACCCGATGACAGTTCCTGAAGACATCACAAGGTTGTAGGTTAGTTCATTTAGAAATCCATTTCGGGAAATTTCTTGGTTGTTTACAAGAATCGCGGGACAAGAATCCACAACAAGTATTTCCCACATGATTCTTTATATTTTGTATTTCACAGTCAAGGAACAAGCCATTTTTTATTGGGGGAAGCTAATTTCCATTGGAATTTGTTCCCAAATGTCATGATTCAAAGAGGAGAAGAAATGTTATATGTCACCCTATTTGGTTTTTGCGATAGCACATTGTTGTTTGTTTCCAAAACTGTCTATGTCCAAGAAGGTAAGCTATGAATTCGACCCAATAAACTTCTGGTACTAGGCCTTGTGGATGCACAAGGCCTCCCATTGTTTTTATGAGGTTTTTAATGACTTTGTCTCATTTTTCAAAGATTTATTGTTATGAAAGGATGCTCCCCGCATGTCTGACCAAGAAACCAAGTTTTTGGACAGGAAGGGGACACTTGAAAAAATGGATAATTACAGTGCGATAATGATTTTTGGCTCCAAGGAAAATCCTTCTTTCCTTCCATGTCACATTACGGATAGAATGTTTGTTACAAAAATAACAAGGAAATACAAGTACTAGTTTCATTTCTTCCATGAGAAAAGAAAAAAGCAATTCATTCCTCTTCCTTGGAAAGTCATGGACTTTGTGTTCAGGAATGCCAACAAGATTGACGAATTCGCAAGACATTTCAACAACTTGAACTTAAGATATGTTAAAAGGCTAAGAGGGTTCGACCCTAATGGGATTTTTTTAGAACATTTACTAGCAGTTGGCTTCAACAATTCTTTTATCCAGACACGCATGAATGAAGACAGAGACAATCACAACAACACTCCTACTCCTGATGTTGGTGACCTAGAGACATTGCAAAGCACCACGAAATTGTACAAAAAATAGGGAAATGCCCCAGTGAGAAGAGTGTTAAATCCCTGGCTACCACTCCCAAGCGTATGAAATCCCAGATCATCTCTCCAATGGCCCACCCCAGTAACAAAGAAACCCAAAATTCTTCAAATGCGGGAGGAGATAAGAACCCTCCTCGTGGTAAAATTGATAGTTCTCACAAGCTTCCCATGAGGAAGAAGATAAAAAACATTGTAGGGAAAGAAGAAGAACCAGAAATTGAAAGTGAATGCATGGAACTTGAGATTGATCTGGATAACGTATTCTGTAAAATTGATCAGCCCAAGGATGCGATCCACCATAGTCCCCAAATGGAAATAGTTGAGAAAAAAATTTTTGACGATGATGAATGCTTTGTATTCCAGAGCGTTGTTTTTTACAATGAATCTAAAAATTTAATTATTGAAAAGAGATATATAATAAATAAGAAAGGGAAATCTTGTGCATAGATTAACCTTAGGAACATGCATTCGTCCAAAATCTCCCGACTTCACCGAGAAACCAAAGATGATCTTGATGATTCCATTGGAGGCATTGAGGTGGAGAATGCCAGACTGAAGGACTGACTCAAGGAATTGGAGAAAGCTTTGATTCCTATCCCATTTCTTGCCAGTATTTTAGAAATAACCATGCCTTTCACCCCTGCAACCAAGTTAAAAGGATCCTCCAGCCTCCTCACATCGTGTAGAGGTTATGTGGAGAAGAATATCAAGAAAATACTGGAGCTAATTACTCAGGCTTGGGAAACATCACAAAGTATGGCTTGCATTGGAACGAGGTCATGTGCTTTGCATGAACATTTGCAGGCGGATTTTAAAAATGAAGAACGTTTCTATCTAGAGACAATCCTCCCTTTTGGCATCCATGTCGACAACATGACATATATGAGAAGAATACAAGAAGATATCCCCTCCCCAAACCAAATCAAATAATTAAATGCATGATGGAAAGAGAAAGTTAATAACCTACATCTCATTTTCCAATCATGTCAACAAGCCATATCAAAGAAATAAGAATTATTCAAAAAGATGAACGAAATAGACTTAGCCGAAAGTACCAACGAGGTCCAAGACCCCAACTTAATCGCCAACTCCTTGTCCTTAATCAAGAAAGCATTCGATGAACAAGTTGATATTTTTAAGGGGTTGTCTTTAGAAAAGTTTTACAGCATCCTTGAATATGGTGAAGATGATGTGGACAACTAGCTAGTGGATTATTCTATACAAAATGATCAGGCTCTACATAATCTTTCTATTGATCCAAGGGAATTAGAAAGTGAGCTTTTCAACATAAAAATCTGAGATGAGATCAACATGGCCCCCATGAGAGGCTACATTGAAGAATGGCTCCAAAGGGCAATCGACAAGCTCACCAATGAAGGGAAACAAGCAGTTGGCACGATTCCAGTAGTCGTCGACAAGAGAAATAAAAATACAGTAGCAAGAAAATAGCAAAGGGGGAGATGGATACCATCATAGTAACTCTATATTGATCACATCCTGCTTTGTTTATCAATCCAGTTATTCCACCTCTTTAAATAGAAATGTCTAACCAAAGACTGATAACTTCCAATTTCTTCTTTTTAGGTCTTGTTGTCTACCATTGCCCACTTCTTATTTATACAGTCC
The DNA here is from genome assembly GCA_000966675.3 of Picea glauca. NCBI lineage: Eukaryota > Viridiplantae > Streptophyta > Pinopsida > Pinales > Pinaceae > Picea > Picea glauca. The sequence goes on along the minus strand of JZKD02S0565796.1, from coordinate 214,089 downwards.
TATTTCTTGTACTTATTTATTTTATCGTCCACGGAAGCCCCAATCCTATTCTATATGAAAAACACATTTAAATTTGTAGGAATATGTAACATACAGTATTATTTTTTTATAAATTTCAAAGAAAACTAATTCGAGAAAAATCTTGATGGTGCCTTGTAACCATGTTTTCGGAATGCAAAATTAGTTCTCTTTATGCATGTCGGCCATCTTCTTTTATTTTTATGTGCTCAGAAATTTTTATCTTCAACTATGCTGGATGTCAGGAAATTGTGTTATTTAATTTTTAGAAAATTGTGTTTATTTAATTTGAATGTTTAATCTGTGTGATTCCTGGTCCTATTTTCCAAGAACCTTTATACAGATATCATTATGAATGAATTTCATAAATATATTAAAGAGATAAAACATACAAGGTAGAAACAGAGTGCTCTTTCGTATCTGTTTGTTGTAAAGAAAATAAAAACAAGATGGATTATGCAAAACACAATATAATTAGAATGAAAATACTTTCAAAAACTAAACGGTTTCAATGCCAAAATTGCTCTAGGATCCATGTGTCATTATCTGCATGGATACCACATGTACTTCATGCTTCTTTCCATGTGTCCACTGCAATTTCCATTTTCCTCGACTGCTTATTCCCCCATACCTTTGCATTTATGACGTTAATAGAAAAAGGTATGTTGTCTTTAAAAATAAAAGCATTAATCCAATTTATTACGTGCATCACTAAAATAAAATATATATTTACCAACATTCCAATTTAAATAAAGTATATTGTTTCTGACATTCCAATCTAAGATAAGGTTTGTTATATTCATGGAAAAAAAGGATTAAAAAATGGAGTGTTGCATAACCATATTTTTTTGTATGAAATATTGGTCATTCTAAACTTGTTCTAAAATAAGATAATAAAGTTGTGACAAAAAATTCATGAGAAAATGAGATTCTTCAATTTGAAATTAGCCTAATGATAACTCACATAAAACAACATTTCTTTCAAACAAAAATCTCTATGCATAAAAAAAAATACTTTGTTAATCGTAGATAAACTCTCATCATGTGGTAGGTGAAATCAAATTAGGTGATGATAAATTATAAAAAAGAAAAATTCTATGTTTACTTTACAAACAAGGTTGCATGGCAGTGTATACCTGCCGCTCTGCGGGTATAATAAATTAATAGTTGTAGCAGTTTTTTTTCCAGGCATATGCTATTATTAATAATTTTTTGTGAATTTACGTACAAGTATCAGTGGTCGTTCCACCTAGTTTACATCTAGTTTACATGCCCTTACCAAATGTTTAAGACATATATTTCATGCTTTGGATTTGGTAATAGACCTGCAAGTAAGGTCAATATGGCCAAGTGCCAATAATTTGAACTGCAACAAAAAAATCGATTCATTTTTCTTATATTGAGCTTAACTGTATATACATCAATAAAGATCTATAGCATTAGATTTATTTTTCGTTTAGATTCTGGAACTCCGAATATTTTAAGTACTACTTATTAAGTAATGAATTAACATAGATTTATAGTGTTACATTTATTTTCAACTTATATTATAAAAGACTGAAACATGAAACTCTCAAAATCCTTGAAGTTTTTTTGCTGGAATCGGAATTTAAATCATTATATGTAAACATTCCATTTCAATTACTAAACGACAAGCCAACAGAAAAAAGCATGAACATTTACATTATGTTTTTCTTCTCTTCCTTTGTTTCCAGAGTTAAAGATGAATTTCTACTCATGATGAAAGAAGATAAAGATTATTGAACATGATGTGAAGTTGTGGTGTATCTTGTCTATTGGTTCGAAAGTTGTGACATGTGAAACCAACCATCATAGTGGAGTAGATCAAATACAACTCAAATATTGGGTTGCAGTGTAATTTATCATCACTTTTGAAAACATGAACAATCACTTTATTCCTTAAATATAAAGTGTAATTAGGGTGGAGCAAGAAACTGTACCAGACCATAACATAAGAAGGGATTAAAAGTTTGAGAAAGTTCTTGATCCCATGAATACAATTCTTGGAGAATCCCAGCCATGTATTTTTGCATATGCCACTGAATTCAATATACAACACTAGTATCCCAACATTCACCCAAAAGCTGACACTGGTGGATACAACTGCACCAATAAATCCCCATCCTAGCTTGTATATTGTTACCCAACATGCTAAGAGGTGAAATGCAATAGCAATAGTAGAAGAGAAGACCTTTGGCCATACAATGCTCTGCATTTGCAGGAACCTGGCCAAAGGATTCAATATGGCGTTCAAAAACAGACTAGGTAACAAACCCAATGTCTATTTTCTAGCCCTTTCACAAATCTGTGGGTTTTGTTTGAATAGAAGCAGAACGCGTTCCATGTTTACAAATAGTATTGAGAGAGGAAGATAGGTGATATGTAGAATAATGAATCCTTGTTGCAGAAATATGCCAAGCATGTAATATCTTGGGCTCTGTAAGCTTGACCACATAGAAATTAAGCTCTTCATCTTACCAGGGATACACTATCGATCTCGATGGTGGGTTTTCAAATACTAACAATGCATGCAATCTCTCATTGCATTAGCCTCCTTAGTTTTTGGCTAAATTCCTCCCAACATTTAAAATACCAATCGTTCATTCCAAGGTTCAGACAAGTCTGAGAAAAATTGTATACCCTATTAATTGCAATATTTATTGTGATTTGGTGTTCTATTGTTAAGAAAATTCTACTCAACCCTCAGACTTCATTATAATTATCTAAATGAATCTTCATTTCTACAAGAGTGTATTAAATTGCACTACCTCCTGTTTTATTCATCCCTAGAGTTGTTGTATTCAATGGCTCCCCCACGCCTTTTCTCTACCAATCTTCATAGCCATAACAAAAATTAAGACACAGATTCAAAAGTATTGAGAAGGAAAGCATGGAGTGGGTATTTATATCTGATCTACTTTACTCCAACTTACCAGATAAGAAAAATCACAAAATGAATCAATTACCAGTAAGATGGAGATAGTATTGAAATCTTGTGTATGGAACTATGAAGGATGCACGTACCTTCCTTCGAAACTACGAATACTTGGTCAACAGTGTTGCGGCCAAGGGACAACTGGTCATTCCTCCTCCAACTACGATATAATCATATTTTCTTGTAGCTTCTTTATCCCCATCTATAGTCATAAACACAAATGAAAAACCTGCCTAGCCACACAAAACAAACATGAACCCATTAATCCAATCATATCATATGACCAACATGTGAAACAAACAAGAAGACATTAATCCAATCATATCATATGATCAACTATATAAAGACATGAGACTTCAATATCATACCCAATGGTGTTTTCGTTGCCTGAGAAGAGGATAAGATCTGATTTCTACTCAACATCATCATCATTAGCAGAAGAAAAATCCGTGCATGAGTACTCACAACCATTATCATCGTCATATCTCTCCAAATCAATTCAACTCATTCACTTTCTTTGAAGATGTGCTTCGATTTCAGACTCTCTATAAGGATATTTATAAGCGCTTGCCCTTGGATTGTCCCTGCATCTTAGAAAATAATTATCACGACCTAATTGCCCCATCGTATTCTAGAGATGAATCAAATGAAGCACACACAACCCCACAATAATCTAGATATGAATTAAATCATGCCCACAAAAATTAATCCATGGAACCGATAAAATCAAAACGCTTGTCTCATAACCTTGTGAATGTAAAGGAAATATTTTACATATAATTGCATTAAACTGATACCCAGTAAATTATCAGATCAAAAAAAGAAATCCTTCACTATCAATGCACACATTTTTAGTGCTAGTTTCGGTCTAGTCACACTGCCAAAGCATTCACTCAAGGACAGGATGAGAGAAAAAACGCATCTTCGAAGTTTACAAGGTTTTCGGGTCCTTTCCCTCAATGTCACCAAGGCTTTCAACTTGCAGTTGTAGGTTTTGTTCTATATTCACTTCACTTTCTAGAACACCACTATGCTACATTAAAATATGTATATATGTGTGTGTCAGGTGGGCGCATAAATGAAACAAAACCGGAGCAATTTACAAGCTCCTCAAAAACAACTACAATGGTTTCAGAGGAAATATAGTATTGTTATTCCTGTGAAGTGTATATCCTTTCTCACTATTGTTGTTGCTTCTAATTGTGCATGATCAGGTCTGTTCTCTCTGAAATTATCGATGCCTTTTTGCCTTTGAATAATATCATAATATTTTGTAATGACAAACAACTTTGTTGATATGGTGCCTTTCGGCCTTTGAGTAATATCTTAATATGTTGTAATGACAAACAACTTTGTTGCTATGCTACATGATGAAATAACATTCATAGAACAAATCTATAAAATGTCTAACATACCTCTGGTCTGTGAATAGGAGAGCTTGCCATGTCTTGGAGCCATAGAGCAAGTTCATGCTTGTGTTCGTTTTTATTCACTTTCCTCAATTTATTCCTTGTGAAATTCACATCCACGGAGGAACATGATAACATGCATTTGAAATCCTCATGTTTACCATGAGCACCACACTTTCTTCTAGAATCGAAGGAATAGGATCCAGCAGCCTATCGGTCCTGCTGAAACTAAATATCCTCCACAGGCAGGGGCAGAGGCAGCTTTTGGGGACCAGATGAAGCGTCGGAGGCCATGGAAGAGTCTTCCTCGTTTCTTGTAATTCTCAATGACTGATAATCATAAGTTGGGTTTCTTTCAGCATTCTTTGTATCGTGGGAATTTTTCTTCTGTTGCTTCTCCATATCAAACTGGTTGGTCACACTTTTATTTCTCCAGCTATCTAGAGACTGATTGAAATACATTGTCCACCCAGACTCAAAGATCTCACTGTGCATACTCCCTGCATCCTCCCTTTGCAAATACTGTCATGAAGCAGTAGAAACAACAGTCGGCTTTGCAAATGTAGGGGAGAGACAACACAGAGGATATCAATGTAAATTTCATGAAACATACATGCGGAGACTGCCACATTTGCACTCAAAAAACGGCCACGGCATTGCTACTCAAACAACGGCCATGGCATTGCCACTCAAACAACAGCCACGACAACCATGGCATAGTATAAATATCACATTGAAAAAAAAACATCTATTGTTTACAAGTAATGCTATACTTTATTTCCAGCATTACTTTCCAACATTACTTAGTTGGGGAAAAATTACTAGGAAAACCTATGCTTTAAACTAAGATTGAGGTGAAAAATTTGGGTGGCTCTGCAATAACAGGGTCATTTGAACCACCAATCAAACATCGGAAAAATTCTTTAAACTAATAACTGCCCAAAATGTTTTTGTTAAAACTTTGGTTAAACTGCTAATATGTAAATAAGTCAAAGGAAACTAATAATGAGTCAACACATATTGATTGCTATATACCTATGCCTTCGGCAGGTATAATAAGGAAAATTTGAAAATTATTTATATATGATGACGATACATTGTCCTATCTATACACAAACACAAATAGCATTGAATGGCTTACATAGCCTCTAGACTTTATTATTGTAAGTTGAAATGTTTTTTTAGATAAATAACATCAAACTTTGTAAATACAAATTTGTGAAATTATTAATCTTATAAATTCTAAAGAAACTCCAATTAAACTAGATAAAAAAAAACTATTATATTCTATAATATAAATAATATCAATTTTATAACAATTTTATAATTTTAAAATCACAAAATTTGAAAGATAAAATACATATCATAAAAATATATTTTATTAAATTAATTTGTATATCTAAATTTTTAAATTGATAAATAATATTTTGCAATTTAAAAAAAAATAATTAAATAAAACCAACTAAGTAAAATTAATTTCAAAATACAAATTTTAAATATAAATAAGATTTATTATATTTTTTAATTAAAATTTACATTAACATTATTATTATTATTATTTTATAGAGACTTTATTGTAAGTTTAGATGTTTTTTAGATAAATTGGGCCTTGGTCAATTCTTATAAAGTCATGGGATGAAAGAGTGTGTCACCTTTGTGACACTAAGAAGGTTGAAGATGAAAAGCACTTTCTCCTAGATTGTCCAACCTATACCCATATTAGATCTCATTTTCAAAATATTTATCACACTACCAACCTTCCTAACTCAACAAAAGTATGGTGATCTTGGAAAGCTTCCCTTATTACTTTTCTAACACAGAAACAAAATTCTAAAAAATTACAAGTAATCACTTACCATCTTAAAATCGAATAGACCAATTTAAAAATACATATCATAAAAATATATTTTATTAAATTAATTTCTATATCTAAATTGATAAAAAAATATTTTACAATTTAAAAAAATTTATTTAAATAAAACCAACCAGGTAAAATTAATTTCAAAATACAAATTTCAAATATAAATAAGATTTACTATATTTTTTAATTAAAATTTACATTAACATTATTATTATTAGTTTATAGAGACTTTATTATAAAATTCATTTCAAAATACAAATTTTAAATATAAATAATATTTATTGTATTTTTTAATTAAAATTTATATTAACATAATTAGTATTATTCTATAAAAAAATATTATAAAATTCATTTCAAAATACAAATTTTAAATATAAATATTATATTCTTTAATTAAAATTTACATTAACATAGTTATTATTATTTTATAGAGATTTTATTATAAAATGAATTTCGAAATACAAATTTTAAATATAAATAAATTTTATTATATTTTTTAATTAAAATTTACATTAACATAATTATTTTAAATAAATATAAAATTAAAAAATAAAGAATATTATTATTTTATAGAGACTTTATTATAAAATGAATTTCAAAATACAAATTTTAAATATAAATAAATTTTATTATATTTTTTAATTAAAATTTACATTAACATAATTATTTTAAATAAATATAAAGTTAAAAAATGAAAGAATATTACATATCAGCCACAAAAATAATAAGAAAAACCTCACTCCACTTAATAGGGACAAGCATATGCATAGAGTCGTGAACATCATCAGGCCACAACAACTCTAAGCATTGTTTAGAAACGTTCAATGGATATTTGTCATCCTTTCTAATTTTTTTATAATTAGTTATTGGAATTAATTATTTTATAAAAATGTGAGAATGAACTAATAATCGGATTTATTTTTTTTTATTGTTAATTTTTTAAATAAAAAATCATTTTATTAATATATAAAATTATAAATTATAAATAAATAAAATTAAGTAAAAGTTTCATTTATAACGTAAAACAAAATAAAACAAAATATTTTTTATGAACTTTTTATAACATAAAATAATGTTTTATAACTTAGCTCAAAATTACTTTAATTAACTTACTAGGGACATGGAGTGAGGCTCAACAATCTTATTAAATATCAACGATAGTTGGTTTGGGATTCGATCTCGAGACCTTATTTATTTTAACCATAGCACTCAACCATTCAAGCTAATCCATCCGACTAAATTTACCATGGTTATAATACTATAATGAAATTTATTTAATGTTGAAAACTAATTTACTTGCCATGGCTATAATACCATAGCTAATAAATGAAAAATGATGAAATATTAATAAGAATATATTCATTAGCTCAGTCATATCTATTTGGTACTAGCTCTTGGTACTAGCTCTCATACTAGTATAAAATGTCTAATTTTTTTATTACATGATCAATAAAGTTGGTCACAATATTTTATTTATAAGTTAAATACTAGCAAATATGAACAACTTTGATATATAAAAGTTAGTAGCATAGTTTAAAGATAAACATATACCACTAGTGAATGACTATGTGAATATAAATTAGTAGTATTTATTACTAGATACAATTGAGTTTTAGTAGTATAGTCATTTTAGGATGCTTTCTCGTGTTAATTAGGATTTCAAATTAAATTTTGTAGTATGCATGGATGTCTTAGGCATATTCTATTACAGCTTAATGCCAAACACAACCAAAAACATATATTGTTTTGCAAATGCTTATATTTGATCCAAATTCCACTAGCATCATTTATTATAGGTGCTTGAGCAATGTACAATTCATCTTCAATCAATATCATATCTACGTATTATTCCACAAGAGAGGAAAGAAAAGGGGTTTAGGGGCTCAAGGGGGCCAAAGTAAGATAATATTATTTTATTGTGAGACTAAATCCTTAAACCTTGACTTTATAAAACCTTTTCTTTATGTTTCATAAGTCTTAATACCTTGGCATTAGTTTCCAAGAGAGATACATGGGCTCCTTAGGAAGAGACATGGTGTATCATCAACATGAAAATATAACGCATGATTTTGGTCATGCAAAGGTGGTTGTTGGGTTGTTTTTCATTCATTCTTCCTGAGGAATTTGTGTCTAACCCTGAGTTTCCACATTAAGGCTATAATGAAATTATGGGAAATTAAACCATGTGGAAATTATTACCCTATGTGAGGGAAATTGTTTTCATTGAGAAAACTAACTACAACGAAGAATCCCTAGAGTCCCCAGCAGTGATATGTCCTAGTAGGTATATGTTAGATCCTTGAAGGTAAGTGTGATAGCCCGAGGGACTACATGGAAGGGAAGGGGATCCCATTCCTTCGGTTGTGCAAGCTGATTGGGAAAGAGGGATGGCATATTTGGATATTTGTAAGAGTTTGTAGATGGTGAATTTTTGGGAATTGGTCTATGTGAGAGAGTTTAGATCCAACCATATGATATTTCATCCTTTTTCATTGATGGCCTCAGCTCGAGGGTGGCCATGTCATATAAAGATTAAGGAAAAAAAATATCCTATGGTTGGGTGGAACATCCTTCTTATACAACCAGTTGGTGATTAAATTCCTAGAAAAATAAGTGATTTGGTTTAATTGTCATTATGTTGTTTAAAAGTTGTTATGTTAAGAATTGGTTTGTGGTTATTCAATTATGTTTACATATATAATCTTCCATCTGTATCTATGAACTATTTAATTGTGTTTGTATGAGCCTACATTGTCATATATGCATGAAGTAATTAGTCAACAACAACACAACAAGGGAATTTGGTATCAAAGCTAAAATCAATGTGAATTAGGTGTAGTATAGATGTTGGGTATGTTACAGAATGGTATAAGAGCAAGAAATTGATGGAAATTTGTGGTTTTTAAGAAGTACCCTATATCCTCAACAATGTATAGAGGTTGGGTATGTTATAGAGTGGTATCATAGCACATATTTAAGTTAGTGGGAGGAATTTGAAGTACCCTACCACCTCAATCATGTTACAGGGATGGTTGGCTATGTTACAAAATGATATTAGATCTACTAGTTATAGCACTAGGGTTCTATGGGCTTGAAATCATTTAGCATATGAAGAAGTTACAAATTTGTGTTCAAGAATTTGACATAATTCTTCAAGGATAATAACTGGGGAAGTGTGTTGAAACCAAAAATTGTTGGAATGATGTTTCAATTTATTAAGATTGGATTCTTGGTGTAGTATATTTAGATGTACAATTTGTGCAATTTGTGTTTGCAGAGTTCGTTCCTATGGAATAAATTGAGCATAATCGTGAAAATTGTGAATTAAAATTCCCTACAGTAGCATTGAATTTGGTAGGTAATGCACCAAAATTTGATTTTAGGGGTAAATTGATGCATAAGGAGAATGACCAGACTAGTTATTTTTTTAAATCCATGGAATTCATGAATTATTAGGAATGTGTGTGTGTGTGTGTGTGTGTGTGTGTGTGTGAGAGAGAGAGAGAGAGAGAGAGAGAGAGAGATTTACCAGAGAAAAAAAATGCTTGAAAATGATGTGAACCCACACATATGACATGGATCCCATACTAGTGATGTGGATTGATAGGGTGATGTGGAGGCATCAAGGTGCTTTCAGGTGGATTCTAAGTGCAAGTGGTATCTCACGAGGTAGGGTCCAGGGTGGTAGAGGTAGGTCGCACAACAAACAATAGTAAGAGGTTTTTGGAGGCTTATGAGGTAGTTTTCCAAACATGAGTTATGGCTCCACAATAATTATTGAGGTAAAGTATGTCCCCTAGGAAATAAGTGGTTTGTGAAAGGTAGAGGTCATTTTAAACATCGACTATTTCAACCTTTGCAATCGATCTTAATCAATGATCTAAATCTTGTGTGGGGAAACATGTTCCTTAGGAAATGGATGTTATATATGGGCCCCCCCAGGTCACAGTGGTTAATAAAAACATGCTAGGTGGAGGAATCAAGGATAGAAGTGAGACAACCTGTTACCTATCACATATATGGTTAGGATAATGTCAAGTGGGAGGAAAAGGACAACGAGGTACAAGTGGGCCATAATTAATTAAATATAATTCTAAAGTTAATAAAGTAAAGTGGGAAAAAAAAAGAGGGCCACAACAACAGGGTGAAGTGATGTGGAGGCAAGGGAGATGAAACTATAGTGTCATATGATGATATGTGGACACTAGTGCCACATCATCCCACATCAAAAAAATAAAATATTGTTAAAAAAAAAAAATTAAATGTTTGGAGACAAAATCTAATTTTGGACATAACAGGAAAAGGAAATCTTGTAATTAGGTGAAAAATCATGTGTAAGTTTACGTTGATGAGGAATATTAAAGTTTCAATAAGAATCATTGCTTGATTCAACTCCATAATTCCACAAAATGCAAATTAGTGGTTTTTAAAGGACCTAAGAGTAATCACATATAGAAGCTCATGTGAGTATGAAATATATATAGTAAGGAATAGGAGTAGACATGAAGAAACCTAGTGGAATATTTAGCCAAATTCCAAAGTATTTGGAATGGAGATGAAAAAACAGACGAAAATCCACTATTCTATGAGAGTTTTTGGTGATCTTTGAAATCTTCAATGGAGGAAAAGGGACGTAAGATTACCAATATGGAAAAAAATTCCTAGATGACATTTGATGTCCTCAACAATATATATGACTTTTTATTACTAAAATTTTTCCAATTTTGCTCCATTTGAAAGATATAAGTTTTATCTAAAAATTATAAGTCTAGAGAAGGTGCAGAAAGGAAAAAGTTGACAATTCCATATTAATGCAAAAATTGACTAGAACATCAAATCACTAATATGGAAGTTTTTGAGTACTCAAAATCATAAATGTTATATGTGAATGATACAAAAGTTGTATTGTTTCTTATCATATTTTCTTTTACAAGTGGTAGAGGTTGGTCTCTAACTTTGATTGTAATAGTGAGAGAAGTGCAGAAAATGGGAAAAAATGGTGATTTCTAAGAACTATAACTTAAATTAGCTTTGATATGATATTGGAACTTGAGAATATTCATTGAAAAGATCATTTATAGGGGAATATGTACAAAGTCTTACATGTTGGATGATTTCCTCAAATTTCTTCAAAAAATGGGAAGAAAAAGGACTTGTAGCCTTAATTAAAAAAGTTTGGTAATGTGTATAATAATTTCTAGAATTTGAAAAAAAATGATATGGATCTAGACATGAGGTGTATATAACAATTTTGTTTTTATGCACACTTCTTGCAAAATTACTGTTACAACAAGGATAAGTAAAGATCATAATTGAAGAGAAACATTGATGATGAGACATGGAAGATGCACAAGGATCTTACAGTCATGAAGAAGAAGTTAAAGGCATGAATATCAATGCAAGAAATGAGAAGATAAAGACTAATGGACATAAAGAGAGAATGAAAATAGTGGATTTGGTAGAAACCATGTGAAATTTGAGTATGGAGATGCAGAGTTATATAGTTGATAATGAGAGGCTGCTAAGAGTTTAAGAAAAACAAAATCATTTAAACACCTAGATGCTCTAGAGTTTAAATTAGCTACAAAATCAAATAAAGAATGGATTAGGTTCAAGGCAGGAGGAATAAGGAAGAGCTCATGCAAGGAGGTATAGTCATAGAATATATAGGCACTCAAGAAGTTATACTAGAACTCAAAGGCATCAATATTCACCAACTCATTCGGCCAAGAAGTCATATGCATCTAATGAATGAAAGAGTGGTATAGAAGTGTCCCTAATTAGACATAAAAGAAGAAGACATGAACTAGACAATTTCAAAGGGGGGATTAGGAATAATAAGACACCAACCTTTGATGGTGAAAACAAGGTGGCAAGGGATGTTGAAGCTTGGTTTCTTAGAATAATAAAGTATTTTCAACTACACAACTACTCATCCAATCTAGAAGCCAAATTTTCTATATACCATCTACAAGGAAATTCTTCCATGTGGTAGGATCAGCTTAAGAAAGTTAAGCATATCAACGAGAAGAATATTTTTTGGATGCGGTTCAATAAATATTTCCATAAATAGTACCTTTATGAGCACTAGTATGACAAAAAGATGTAGGGATTCTTTGGACTCAAGTTGGGTAATATGACCATTGAAGAATATGAGAAGTTTTTGGAGCTACTGAGATATATGGGTTATAATAAAGAGGAGAAGGTGAAGACATAATTTTTTTTAAGTGAATGTTTCTTAAGTGGATTGCTAACATTTTACAAAGACATAATACAATTTGATGAACCTAATAATCTCAAAGAAACTATCAAGAAAGTCAAATACCTATATGATCTCAACAAAGATAGAGTAGTTTTCCATAATTCTTGGAGAGATAAGAAAAGATACAAAATGGATCAAAGGAATAAGGGATTCAAACTTCCTTTTTTTAGGATTGATCATAATACATATCAACAAAGTCAACTAGCTCAAAGTGTATCCAATATGGAAGAATCCTTGGGGAAAAGTATAAGGAAACTAATCAAATGTTGGGGATATGAAGGATATCATTGATACAAAGATTGTCCTCATAAGGAAGAAAAAATGAGGAATGTGCACAACATACAAGAGGAAACCACAGTGGAAGATGTGGGTAGGAACATCCCAAAATATATAACAAAGCTACGAACTTAACGAAAAATCTCCAGTGTTCTCATTTTTTAGAGGTCGCATTTTTTACCCCCATTTCAAAAAATGGCGCTATTGATAGAACCTCTTTTTTGCAAGGTGGTTAAATTGTGACTTGATTGAAATCATTGTCTTGACAACCAATACTATTAAAATTGCATTACAGAAAATTGGCCCTTAAATCAAAAAGTGATGCTACCGGTAGCACCCTTTTTACTTTTGGACTTAAAATTGCAACTTGATTGAAAAAATATCCCCAATCACTGGTATTGTCACGAACAAAGAACTTCAAATTAGTTTGTAAATTGAAAAGTGATATTTTATTTATTAATCAATTTTATTTTATTTTTTAATTTTACAATAAAAACAAATAAATTTCAAAAAAGAAACTCCACATACATGTTCATTTTTTTCTTTAAAGAAAAAAAAAATTATTTTTCATTTTAAATATTTTTTAAAGAAAAAAATGCATTTTCATTATAAAAAACACACATTTTTCTATAAAAAAAAATGTTTTTTTTTTAATGAAAAAAACCCTTTTTTTAAATGAAAATTTGTCTTATTTAATGAAATACACATTTTTTAAATGAAAAACACATTTTTTTTTAATGAAAAACACATTTTTTTTAATGAAAAACACATTTCTTTAATGAAAACCAATTTTTTAATTAAAAAAATGCGCAAATTTTTGTAGGGTGGTTAAAATGGCGACTTGTTTGAAATCATTGCCTTGACAACCAATACTATTAAAATTGCATTACAGAAAATTGGCCATCAAATTGAAAAGTGATACTACCAGTAGCACCCTTCTTACTTTTGGAGTTAAAATTGCAACGTAACTGAAATAGTAGCCTCAATTACTGGTACTGTCATGAACAAAGAACTTCAAGTTAGTTGGTAAATCGAAAAGTGGTATTTTATTTATTAATCAATTTATTTTTATTTTTTTAATTTACATTAAAAACAAATAAATTGAAAAAAGAAAATCAACATACATGTTTATTTTTTTTTCTTTAAAGAAAAAAATATATTTTTCTATTTAATTATTTATTAAAAAAACACATTTTTCTTAAAAAAAAAAAGTTTTTTTATGAAACAAATCTTTTTTTAAATGAAAATTTGTCTTTTGTCAATCTCTCTCTCTCTCTCTCTCTCTCTCTCTCTCTCTCTCTCTCTCACACACACACACACACACACACACACACACACACACACACACACACATAGTCTTATTTAATGAAAATGCACATTTTTAAAATGAAAAAAAAATTATCAGTTTTTATTATTAAAAAAATGAAATGTTTTTTTCAAAAAGGTTTAAAAACCAAATAAGAAACAAAAAAATGTTCAAAAAAAACACAAAACAATAACATAAATCATTAAAAACAAACGTTTAAATTATTTGTTAAAAAAAACATCACATAGAAATTGAAAATAAAAAATTTAAAAGCCAATTTAATAAAACACACACACAAAAAATTAAAATCAAAATTTAAAAAAAGGTAAAAAAACAAAAGTTTAAAAATCAAAATTAAAAAAAGAACGCATCAAATTTAAAAAAAATGAAATTAAAAACGATATGAAAATTAAAAAAAAAAAATAGAAGGTGGGGGGATGTGAAACAAAGGAAAGATGAGAGTGTTGATGTTTGGACAACATTGGGAAGACATTCTCTTAGATTAATAATTAATAATATAGTTATTGATTATCCAAGGGATGCATCCTTTCATGGATTATCACCATATGTTCACTATATATGGAACACTCATCATTGTCATAATATATCGATCACAATATCTTCTCATATAGAAAAGTGAACATGGTATCGGAGTGGGTTGTTTGGGTGTGACTCCCTGACGGGAGAACCCGGGAATATAAGAATTGTGAGGATGTAATTCTATGTAGGGCTTAGTTGCATAGGAGTAGGTGTAGAGAGAATTGTTGATGCTCATATTTAGTTGCTTACGTGGGATTGTTAGGCACAACCATGAGAGGTGAAGGATATTTTTGTCCCCTGAGAGGATGGAGAAAATTTCTTGTTATCTAATGTGATCTTAGGAGAGTTGTGCACATGGAGGTTGGGTGATTATAGTGTAATTGTGATCAAGGGACATGTGAGGAGGACAAGAGGATTCTCTATGTGGAGGAGTCTTGATCTATGTCAATAAGAGAAGTGGATTGTGATCAGATTTTACGAAGAATCATTTCAAAGGCAGGCGACATGATTTCTCATTTAGGAGGGCCTCCTCTAGAGCAATGATGCTCATCAAGCGCGGCACATATAGAGATTTTATATGCACAAAATGGTGGGCTATATTAAAGGCCACCAAGTAAAATGTGATGGGTATGGTTGAGCTCTTCAAAGCACCATATTGAACCCTCTGAGATGTGAATATTGTGTGACATAGAGCTTGCATTCTCTAGGTGGATTGATGTTTAATAGACTGGAAAGGTAAAACTTGATAATTGGTTGTTGTATCTTGTAAAGGATTCGTAGATCCACTTTTGTTTTCCCAATTCCAAGACATATTTTGATTACTTATATTAAGGATCTCGTTTTGAAGATAGTTTCCAGGACATTGTAGTGGAAAGAGGACACGATTTGGTAAAGAAAAAGTTCTCCATCCATCGACATGGAAGTCAAATATTGAATGATACAGGAGTTGGGTATTCATGTAGAACATTGACTATTTTCCATGTAGTGATTTTGAAATATTAGAGTCATTAGTGCTAGCAAATTTATCACAAGAAAGACCAACCTCCTGTATAGTGGTGAAGGTGTTGAGCCAGAGGCGAGCACCTCTGTTGGGCTCGTATATTTGAGCAATTTAGCGATTTTACCAGAATTCAAGGGTATTTTATTTATGGATTAGAGGCAAATACAAAATCTATGGACTCTTATTGAAGAGTCAAATTGCACTTCCCAAGGAGGATATCCTTGTGAAGAACACAATAAGTGTCTCCCATTGAGAACAATACAAAGGGATTGGAAATATTGCAACCCCATATGCATGTGAGGCTATGTGAGTGAGTGAACTTGTTGTTGCGCAATTACAACCAGAGGAAGACAAAGTGTAATTTTGGTGAAGAAATCCCATGGAGAAAAGGGGGAATTGCACTTGGAAAGAAAAGAATTCCACCAGATTGAAGGTGTCAAGAGATTTCATTGACATGAAACAAGAAGCATAATAATCTTCACAAAGTGGAGAGCATCCTCTACTACGACATTATTGGTGTTGTGCATATAGGCGGAGATTGAAGAAGAACTTGTTTTCATGCAAATTGATATATAATGGGTGGATGGTATTTCTCCATTGTGGGAAAACGATGTAATATTCTAAGCAGTCAAGACTTGAATATGACAGTAGTGATTGTATTGGGCATTGGGCAGCAAGAAAAATAGCAACAAGGGTCATTATCCCTGATATGGGAACCCTTATTTATTTAAAGGACCATTTTCCCTAGTACAAGAGCTCGAAATATGTCATATTGTATTCGAGCCACTTTCCCTGGTATGGGTGCTCAATAATGTTATGTATATCATCAATATTTCTAGTGTGCAAGAAATGAAAGAGAAAAGGAGATCATCCCACTTGATATTCTCTCTTTCTTGTGCAATCTCTAGAAGGGGGACCTGGTTAGTGGACAATTAGATCACATGGCAGGTAGCGTAATCTATTTTGAAGTCAAGACTCAAAGGGAGACATCAAGCTCATGAAAAGAATAAAAAATGAAGGAAAATACCTTCCAAACATGATGTCATGGAGTGACATCACCATAAATGATGCTCAGAGACAGGTAATCTCTAGGAGAAATGTATCTCCCAGGAGAGGACCATGCCAAATAGCAGAGACATTTCCAGTAACCATGAACGCAAGCTATGGTGATGGACCCTATGATGGAGGAAGATACAATATGAGACTCATAGGGAGAATTTGTAGCAATCCCGATACATGATTCAAGCCATGAGATGTTGAGGGAGAAGACATGGCAACAGTTCCAACATATGTAGAGGCACTCCTAGAAAGGGAGGTGATACTACATCCAAAAGGAGCATAGATTGAGCTACCTCCGGAGAAGCAGGAAGAGCTACCTTCAATGTCAGAGGGAGCAGAGATAGAGGAGGATTAAACTCTAGCTCTAGAGGGAGAAGTTATTGAGCCACTCTCAGTTCTAGATAGAGAAGCTATAGAGGAAGCAATTGTAGAAATAGAGTGGAGGAGTCAGTTCTACAGAGAGCGACCCTAGACAAGGGCAATTGCTGACAGAGTAGAGAACCTACTCTCAGTCTCAATGTTTAGCAGTTAGAGAGTCCTAGAGGGAAAATTTGTAGAATCCAAAATGGAATAGTTGTAGAGAGAGTGGAGGACATACTCTTAAGAAAATACCCAGATAGTGCTTTGGAGTAAGCACCCTAAGCCATCTCATGATTTGAGCAGACTAAGTTGCAACATAGTAGGTGTACCAGTGTGGTATAGTTGGATATGTCTCAGGAAATGAAGAGAGGTTGCAGAGATATACATTTATGACCAGTCAAAGAGTGCAGTTGATAGAAAGGGAACTAGAGGGTTTTGCTTCATCTCGACATCAGTCAAGATTCATGGAAACATACCTCTATAGCACTCAGTACTGCAGAGCCATAATATATTGCAGCTAGTGACACAAGTCATGGAAGAGGTGAGGATTTAGAGGCATATTGCAGGATTTCAACCAATACATGGTGAGAAGGAAGGAAGTACTAGTGCAGTACCTTCCTACAAATGAGAAGGTTGTTGATATTCTTACCAAACCCCTTACTAGGACAAAGTTCAAGTACTTATGTGAAATACTTGGCATGGTATATAATGCCTCCCTCACTGAGGGAGTGTTGATGTTTTCATCTTTCTGAGACATTATACATATCATACTCCTCTGTGACTGAGTTGAGTTGATCTGTGAGGACACTTATTCAATAAGGGATAAGTGGTTTTAGGCTTATATCCCAACATCCCTTGTGGATATCACATGAGGACATATTAAGGGAGTTGACCTTGATTTCACACACTATGGGGAGTTGACCCTAGCGTTTCTAGAGGGAGTAGCCTCTAGAATTCCACATGGGAGTGCCATGTGTGACAGACATTCTCCAGATCATACTCTTCTATGACTGAGTTGAGTTGATATGTGAGGACACTTATTTGAGAAGGGATAAGTGGGTTTGGGATTATACCCCAATGTCCCTTTTGGAGAGAACATGAGGACATGTCAAGGGAGTTGATCTTGATGTCACACACTATAGGGAGTTGACCCTAGTGTTTCTAAAGGGAGTAGCCTCTAGAAGTCCACATGGGAGTGCCATGTGTAACAAAAATTCTCCAAATCATACTCCTATGTGACAGAGTTGATTTGATCCATGAAGACACTTATCTGAGAAGGGATAAGTGGGTTTGGGATTATATCCCAACATCCCTTGTGGACAACACATGAGGACATGTCCCTTGTGGAGAGAAAATAAGGACATTTCAAGGGAGTTGACTTGACATCACACACTATGGGGATTTGACCCTAGTGTTTCTAGAGGGAGTATCCTCTAGAAGTCCACACGGGAGTGCCATGTGTGACAAAAATTTTACTACTACAGTGGTTGTGTACCACTGGAAATAACTGTGTGCCACTAGACAGTAGTTGTGTGCTACTAGTAGTGGTTGTGTACCACTAGAGAGTAGTTGTGTACCACTATGGAAAGATACCTCCCTAGATAAGAGGAAGTGTTGATATCTCAGCATTAGGCGGACCTTCTCCTAGGTTGGGTTGCAAACCAAGGGAGATAGGATACATTTATCACAAAGGTGTACTTGTGGAAAATAGGCCTAAGCATATTCCTTCATTGATCATGACAAGGAATAATATGGACTCGAGGTGCTTGAGGTGATTTTCATGTGTCAGTTGGAATTGAGCTTACATTCACTCACAGGTGTGTACCTACGATGAATGACCTTGGTGTGGTCTTTTTCCTAGTCATGGTAATTTGACAAGGAATGATAAAGACTCAAGATGCTAGGTGCTATCACATGTAGACCCTAGTGATCTCAATCTCAGAGAGAGTTAGTTGGCTCGGAGAGAGAGTCGTAGGGGGAGTTTCCCCTCGGTTCAGGTAGGAGAGAGACATCTCCCAATACTAATGAATAAGTTTCATGAGCCTCGGGTGAAGTTTGTATACTTCATAAACAAGCTTGGAATGATGCAGAATGTCTCCCTCATTGAGAGGGAGTGATGATGTTTAGACAACATCGGGAAGGCATTCTCTTGGATTAATAATTAATAATATAGTTATTGATTATCCAATGGATTCATCCTTTCATGGATGGTCGCCATATGTTCACTATAAATGGAACACTCATGATTGTCATAATATATTGATCAAAATATCTTCTCATATAGAAAAGTCAAAAGAGAGATGGGTGATGCCCAACATTTCCCTCCCCCTTTTTTTGATCCAAGTGTAAATTGTTGGCCACCCACCTATTCCACTGGATCGAAACATGGGTTTCCACCTTGGCAGTTTTTCTACGGTTTTTCGGGTCCTAAACTTCCAGGGTCATTTTGAGGCCTTAAACAACATTTTTTGGGCACGACATCACCCAAACAATAGTTGACGGCATGGTCTGAGCTGAACGAAATATGTACTCGTTGGATATACCTTTCAAACGAGCTATCGTGTGCCCCAAATAGAGATCATATGAAAACAGTACACCCTTGGAAGTTGATGTACCAACTACCCCCATTGGGGCCCACATGACTTTTGGCATTTCATCTTCTAAGGTTAGGGTTTTGGATTTTCTTTATGATAAAAATGCCTCTAGAGACTCATTGTAAACATCATCATATTCTTGTGAATGAGTGTATCCATCACATCTCTTCTCATAGATAAGCTGCCAGCATTCTAGCAAGTCATTAGCTCTATAATTTTACAGTTTATGTACATTCTCTCATTAATAAAAATTCTGCATTATTGTATCTTTGTGTTTATTGCAATATTTTGTGCATCTCATTATAGCTCTTCCTTCATTTAATTCTCAAAAAAATATGGATCAGTGGTATCAGAGCAAGTTTTTCATTGTTGTTTTTTAGTGCATGTCCCCAATGAGGTCAGGTTACAGAGAGTTGGGTCTCAAGCTAGTTTCTCTTGAGGACAACCACTCTCATCAACCCAATTGGCCTCCCATGGTAGAAGAAAAGAGAGACACGAGAGCAGAAGATCCCATCAATTTTTTTCTCGCAGAATCCCTCACGCAACAGAGGAACAAGATGTTGGAGAATTTTTCACACGATTATCAACAATAGAAGGTGTGTCTTTGTCAAGCGGTCACTTTGGAGGCACTACCCCATTCAAGATATAAGTTAATTTTGATATTCCCATATTTGAAGGGTAGATCGATGACGATGCTTTGGAAAAATAGTTAAATTTGCTAGAAGGTTATTTCTCTGTTCAGAATTTTTCTGATAGAGAAAATATTGCATTTGCGCTCCTTAAGGCTCTCCCCCATGTCAAACATTGGTGGGAAACTTACTAGGAGAAAAGTTCCACAGAGGATTCATGAATATTTGGGGTCGAGCCCACTTGGTATTTTTTTATGGATGCAGTCAAGGAGAAATATTTCCATGTGGGAAACTATGATTACCAGTATATGAGATGGACCATGCTACATCAAAAGCGGGACCAAACAGTGGTGGAGTTCACAAATACCTTCCATACCTTACGCACCATGATGGGTATTAAAGACTATGAGTGGAATTTGGTTCTGAAATACCGTGGGGATCTATACATGTACATCCAAACCAAAATGGAGTTTATGGATATCTCATTATTGGGAGCTGCTTACAGATATGTTTTCAAAATTGAGCAGACAATTAAGGAGCGGAACAAGAGGGAATTTGGGTCTACAAATCCGCAACAACCAAATTATGGTAAAGGAATCCCTACCTCACAGAGAAATCAACCTCAAGACAACCAATCCAAGCCACATGAAAAGAAGGGTAATGGGAAGATGAAGGACACTAGGAAGGGGTGTGACTTCCACAAAATCCCTTGGCACAAGACCGATGAATGTTTCTCAAAAATATCATTGGTGGTCGAGCTCAAAGAAACAGAGCCAAGCCCCGAATAAAACTCTGATTCAGATAATAATAAAAGGAGACAAATAATGGATGCAGAACCCACTACTACTGTCGCGACTACAACAATCCAACCAGACAAACCAGAGGATCCTTAGGAGGGGGAGTTCCTTTTCCATTCACAGATGTGGGTGAAGGGGACCTTGCTGCATTTTATTGTTGATAGTGGAAGCCAGAAGAACCTCATCTCAACAGAGGTCGTCAAGTAGTTGGATTTTTCGACAACACCACACCCGCAACCATACAACATCAGGTGGTTTTTCCAAGGATGAGATCTTTGTGTCAACCAACAGTGTCACTTGTCATACGACATCAAGCCCTTCAAGGATGAGGTATTGTGTGATGTTTTCCCACTGGAAGTCTTTGATGTTTTGTTAGTCCAGCCATATATGTGGGGGTTTCATGTCGTTTATGAGTCTCGACCCCGTAGCGTCATTGTTGCTTTGGGTGGTCAGCCCTACAAGATACCAGAGGTAGTTCTGACTATTGTTCCGACAAAACAGTGTCACAAAGTACTCTCCCATACCACAAAGTTTAACCTCTTCACAAAATGGTCAGAAGAGAAGGACATTGTAACCACTGTAGCCTTAGCCTATGACCCTTCTATCTAGTAGAAGAAAATCAACAAGATTTTAGAAGAGAACTGAGATATTCCTACTGCACCTACGAGGGTGCCTCCACACTGCCCAATCAAACCAAGTTATGATAAACCCCTTCATGTTCTTCATGTTGCATCTTCATCGATAGAGTCCTCCCACACTCAAGGAGATCATGCATCTAGATTGGTTAAATAAATCCAACCCCTCCAACAACAGGTTCATAAAACCCTTCAACAAGCTAAGTATAACAGCTTCTTCAGCAAGGAAAGCATCCCACTAAGGTTCAGATTCAACAAAAACTCCCCCAAGAACTTGACACAATGGATACCATTGCTTCCTAAGGGGGGAGGATTGATCCAGGAAGAAATTAATGGCCACCCACCTTTTCCACTAGCTCAAAACATGGGTTTCCACCAACTACCCCCATCAGGGCCACATGACTTTTGGCGTTTCATCTTCCAGGGTTAGGTTTTGGATTTTCTTCATGTTAAAAAGGCCTTTGGAGCCTCATTGTAAACATCATCATCTTCTTGCAAATGAGCGTACCATCACATCTCTTCTCAGAGATAAGTTGTCACCATTCTAGTGATTCATTCACTCTGTAATTTTACAGTTTATGTACATTCTCTCATTAATAAAAATTGTTCATTACTCTATCTCTATGTTTATTGCAATATTTTTGTGTATCTCGCTATATCTCTATATATTTCATTGTTATATCCTTGCCTTCATTTCGTTCTAAAAATAATCTGGATCATTTTTATATATATATTTTTTTAATTTATTTTGATGTCGTTTATAATATTTAAAAAAAAATATTTGATGATTTAAAAAAAAAAATTGTTGCAGTTTTTTAATTTTTATTTTTAAACTTTTTTTTTTACCTTTTTTTTTTTAAATTTTGATTTGAAATTTGAAATTTGAATTTTTTTTGTGTTTCATTGATTTGGCTTTAAAAAAAAATATTTTCAGTTTCTATGTGATTTTTTTTTAAATAATTTAAATGCTTGTTTTTAATGTTATATGTTATTTCTTTGGTTTCTTCTTCTTCTTTTTCAAAAAAAATATTGCATTTTTTTAATAAAAATGGGTGTTTCTTCATTAAAAAAAATGTGTTTTTCATTTGAAAAATGTGTATTTTCATTAAACAAGGCAATTTTTCATTTTTTTTTTTTTTAACAAAATCGGTTATGAGCTTTTATTATAATAGGCAGAGGGGGCTGCCAACCCATACATATTCAAAAGCAGAGCAAGGCTCTGTTTTCATTCCTTAATCTATAATCCTATGTAGCTTACTGCGATTACATGCCAAGCACAAAAGGTCTGCTAGTGTGGACTGTCCATTCCTTCTGAAAAATGGATGCTCATAACCCTGCGTGGTCTTCATAGTATCCAACGAAGCATCAACGCCCTGCCTTGGAAGAGGCCTCGGCAGTGACCTCAGAAATCTTACCAAAGGCTTTGGTGAGTTCC
>JZKD02S0565796.1:121425-154252 GCA_000966675.3 Picea glauca | reverse complement strand
ATTCTAGAGATCAAATCCTAAAATGTAGGAATATGACTAGATTTGGAAATCTGGATTTTCCTGTTTTAGTCACCTTCTTGGGAGACAGATTATGATCATATAGAAGAGTATTTTTTGAAACAAAAGGAGGTATTTAATAAGAATGTGCATATATTCAATAACCTCTCTCATTTTTCCAAGATATGTTGTCATTTGTGAAATATAGGTCAATCTTTGAGCACCATATTTCCATAAATTAAATACTTTGTTTTTCATGTTTTAGTCACTGTCTTTAAGGACATATTCTGATGAGTTGGAATACTATTTTTAGAAACTCAAGGAGGTATTTAATAATCACGAACTTATCTTAAATAAAATCTCTCAGTTTCCCAAGATCTATTGTGATTTAGAGGATATAGGTGAATCTTGGAGCAACATTTTTCCAGAAATTTCTATCTTTTCCAGCCACCTCACAATTTCGAATTTGAGATAAGAAAAGAGGTTATCAGATCCATATTTTGAGGATATTGAAAATAATTTGTAAATATTATTTAATCTCATAGATGTAAGAGGCAAGGAGGGGAAACAGTCTGAGGATTGTGGTTCATTTCCTTGAAGACTTGTATTTTTATCCTTTGGAAATAATCATGAGTGTATCTTGACATCAAGCTTCTTTCACTTTGTATGTCCAACTTTCATTTTATTTCTTTCCAAGTCTATGTATACTCAATGACATAAGGCTGTCATTCCATATCTTCGTTGGTATATCTGACTTCATACTTTTCTTCTGATGTTTGTCTCAATGCCAGATAGTTTTCATCCTATTGGTGCATTCATAAACTTAAGTTGCAAGTATTTATTTGTTATATCCGGTCATATGCTTTATGTAATATTATATATGTTTCTGTTGGTGTGAAGAGTATCTTACATATCATTACTGGCCATTCACATGTGA
Organism: Picea glauca; assembly: GCA_000966675.3. NCBI lineage: Eukaryota > Viridiplantae > Streptophyta > Pinopsida > Pinales > Pinaceae > Picea > Picea glauca. The sequence continues at coordinate 153,318 of JZKD02S0565796.1, read as the reverse complement.
TGTTGTATAAGTATGTCTACTGGTATAATGGGGTTTCTCCATCTTTCCACAATTTGATTTAAATATTTTGAGCAGCTTAGTTGAAGGCCTTAGTATTTCGAGTGAATTATGCATTTCTAAATGGAGGTGGATTTATAATGTCATCCAATTTGATCCTTTTTCCTTCCATATTATTGATATTTTAAGTTACCAAGCTTACACCCTTCTACAGTCAAGGAGTGATTCCTTGGAGTGATAATAGATTTGACGACTGAGATCTATTTTGGATGATCGGACGATCGAGATTTACTTCAGCTCTCCGAGCTTCGGGAATTTCAAATATCAAACTTAAAATTCTCGAAGTGATTTCTCCGAATCTCATGATCCGTTGCCACATATCCTTCTGGATCTGACGGTTGAAATTCACTCCAGCTCTCTAGCTCTCCAGGCATTGGGTATTTCATTTCTCAACTTGAAATTCTTAGAGTGAGATTTTCTGAAGTGTAACCTCCTCACATCTTTAGACATGAAACAAATATTGCTCGTTGATCATGATCTTAGATCGACGGCTCAATCTATCTGCGATGTTTCTTTGCCTTGGTGTTAAATCCAACGGCCCTCCATATTTTCTTATCCTATCCTTCCACTTAATTTGATCTAATGGCTAACGGATATTCGGATAATCGAATTCTCAAACCTTGTGCCTCATTTATCCTATCCTTTAATTAATTTGATCTGACGGTTGATGGATATTTGGGTGATCGAATTCTCAATCATTTTTCCCTTCTAAGTTTTGATCTCTTCATATTTTTCACTTCTCCTCCTGATCTTATGTTGTTCCTTTTTTCCATCGTCGTTGTTGTTCTTTCCATCAATGACAAGCACACGCTTCCTGTAAAACATGCCAACAGAATTGTCTTATGTATCTTCGGCATTAACCACAAAGATCATTGCATTTATCTCGAGGCTAATATACATTTTGGATTCCTTCCCATAAACCAATAGATATGGAGACATCTTGGTGTTATGCTTCAGAGTCGTTTTGCTTTCCCATAAAGCATCCATCATCTTTAGATGCCAATTCCTTTGGTTCTTGTTAATCGTTTTCTTCAGTATTTGAACAAGTGTTTTGTTTGTAGATTAAACAAGGCCATTACCTTGTGGATAAGAATTCAATGATTGACCCATGATGATTCCATATTCTCCACCAAACTCTGTAAACTTTGACTCGATGAAAACCAAACCATTGTTTATGATAAATTTATCTGGGACACCAAATATCGATAAAATATTATCTTTGAGGAATTTAACTATCTCTTCATCATCAACCTTATTTAATACCACTGCTTCTGACCATCTCGTGGAGTAATCTTTCACTGTGAGAATCTATATATTCCCCTTTCTAGACTTCAGATTGATTGGCCCAACAATATCATGTCCCCATTGGGAGAATGGTTGTTCTACAATTATGGGTTGCAAAGGGATCGTAAATTTCTTCATTTTTCCTGAACATTGTTGGCAGGACAAACACTTCCTTATTGTGGCATATGAGTCTCTGAAAATTGAAGGCCAATAGAATCCAACCCTTATTATCTTATGGGTGTTGGTGGTAGGGGAAAAATGTCCACCACATATTCCCTCGTGGAATTTTCTTATTAGTTCTTGGGCTTGATTTTCATCAATTCATCTCAGTAGTATACCATTATAATTTCTTCTGAAAATTATGTCAGTAATCAATGCGTATTGATTCTCCTTCATCTCCAATGTTCTTCACTCCTTGGGGTTCATGGTGACAGGAAATTTTCCAGACCTTAAGTAGAATATAAAATCTCCATACCATTCTGAATCAGCCAATGGTTCTCCAACTAAAATTGAAATCATTCCGTCGACTGAATCTCCATTCGCGATGAGCTTGCATAATCCTTGTCCTTTGATAGCTTTTAAAGGTTTAATCTCGATATCATATTCGTGCATCTTTGCCAACCAGTTAGCACATTTTCCTTCTCTCAATTGTTGATTCAAGAGCATCTTCACTGGTGATGAGGGAACATAAGAAATAACATGGCAGTTCAATATGTACATCCGAAAGTGTGCTACTTATTTTACAAGAGCCAAGGCCTACTTCTCTAGTTTTGAATACTTCAACTCATAGTCATGTAGTGTTTTGTTCATAAAAATTATTGGGATTTCTTCTCCTTTGCTATTTTTCTAAGTGAGAATGGATGCAACAAATGTCTCTATAGAAAATGAATAGATGATGAAATATCTTTGAAAGTCCAGACTAATGAGGAACGGAGCAATGGTGATTGCTCCTTTGATGTTATTGAACGCTTCTTGAGTATCTGTTGTCCATTTGAACCTTTGCTCCTTTTTCAGCAACAAATTGATCGACTTCACGATGCTTGCATATTCAAAAACAAATCTTCGCACAAAATTGATCTTGCCATAAAATGATTGGACTCCCTTCTTGGATGTTGGGGGGTTGAGCTTGTTTATTGCTTTAACCCTTTCTGCATCTATGTAAATCCCTTCCTTGCATACAATATGGCCCAATAGTTTTCCTTGAGTTACAGCGAACAAAAAATTATTTGGATTTAAAGAGATGCCATATAATATAAACCTTTCAAAAACCTTTCTCAAATGATGGATATGAAATTCCCTTTTCTTCGAATGCACCGTCAAGTCATATTGATAGTCTTCCATAAATTTTCTTTTCAATTCATTGAATGCATGATCCATGGCCCTCTGGAATGTGGCTCCAACGTTCTTCATACCAAAGGGAATTCTAGCATATGCCTATGTCTCCCAAGGTGTGATAAATGTTGTCTTTTCCCTATCTTCTTCAGCCACCAAGACCTGGTTAAATCCAGAAAAACCATCCAACATGGACATGCAGGCCGATCTAGTAACTTGTTGGATAAGGAACTCCATATTAGGTAAAGGAAAGTTATCCTTTATGCTTTCTTTGTTAAGCTCTCCTGAAGTCAAAACACATCTGGATTTCCCTGGTATTTTTTCTTACAATCACTGAATTTGAAAGCCAGTCTGAGTGTCTACTGGGATAAAATATCCCTTCCTTCTTCAATTTCTCCAATTCAATTTTTACCAGAGGTTTCAGTTTGGGATTCATCATCCTATTTTTTTGCTTCATTGGCTTTGCTTCTTCCCTCAAAGGAATGATATGTTGGAATATATTTTTATCATAAGCTTTCAAATCATCATAGGTCCAAGTGAACACATCAATATATTATTTGAATAAGGAAACATATTGATCAACTTACTATGTGGTGCAATCAACTCCCAAATTGACATATTTTGGGGAACTGTCAGTTCCAATATTGACTTTTCTCGTCTCTTCCACTTTTCGAACTGAAACTTCTTCAAGGATATTCTTTGCATGATTGTATTTCATAAAAAGAGATTCATATTGTATACAATCTATGGGGACAATAGACAAGTGATCATCTTCATCATCATCATCATTTAACAAAAAAAATTCCCATTGTTCATCGTTCTCAAACACTTGCAAGTACTCAATATTATCGGGCATGGACTGTCATAAAGCTCTTTCTACTTGGAAAGACATTTTTATTTGGATATCATATGGGTTTGATGATGAGGCTTCCAATGCTAATGAATATTTATTTTGATTCTTGTCTCTTGGGATAAAATAAATGTTGAAGGAACTGAAAGATTCCATCAACTCGTTAACTATTTTGAAATACAACTTAAGTCTTTCCTTTTTTATTTTATAACTCTGGGTAACCTGATTGATGACCAAATCTGAGTCACCGGTTACAATTAGATGTTCTATTTTCATTTCCTATGCAAGGATCATCCCCTGAATCAAATCTTCATACTCTACCTCATTATTAGTGCATGAGAATTCCATTCTTACAACATGTGGATGCATAATATTACTTGGACTCAAACAAACAATTCCAACTCCATTTCTAGACCTTGAACAGGCTCCATCAAATGACATCCTCCAGTAACCTTCAAACAAGCACTCTTGAATATCCATGTCTTGAACTTCCTCTAAGCTTTCGTTATGCTCTATGTCTAGGATAATATAGTTTCCAATATCATCATATATAGAATCCTCCATCAATTCATTTTCCTTCTTCTTGAATGAGAATTTTTTTCTAGGTTCACGGGGTACTTTAATCACTACCCCTTCTTTGCCTAGTATTATCATATAACTTTCATCATTCATTATATATTCACCGATCATAGATGTCTAGTCTCTTCCCAACACAACTCCATATGTTGGAGGAAGGTCTACCACAATAATATTGAAAATTGTAATGATATGGGGGGTTGTTGTAATCCAAGCATAAAAGTCCTTGATTTCTCCATAAGATGGCACTTTCTGGAATCAATTGCATATATGTTTTCACCGGTTTCATAATACTTAGTGCAACTCATTCCCAATGCCTCCATGATCTCCAGTGGAATGATATTGTTGGTTGCACCAGTGTCAACTAAACAATTATGCAGTCCAACATCATGATTTTCAATAGAAATGTAAAAGGGAGGAATTTTACCTCTTAGCTTAGTGGTTGACTAGCTAGGGATTTGTTTTGGATGGGTAACAACTTCTAGTCTTTCAAATGGATCATCCAACAACTTCAAAATGTTTTCCTTTTGCTGAGGAATCTTCACCACTTCCGTAAAGGGCAGGGTTATCCTTAATTTACTCAAATCCTCTACAACATTATATGTCATTTGTGTGGAGTTTGACATCATGTGTTGATTTTTACTTCCAGTGCTAACTTCCACTTTCTCATTTTCTCTTTTCTCATTTTTTTTTTCTTTTTGGTTCTCTTTATCAGAATATCCTTTATTTTTTGGTCTATTTACAAATCCTCTTGTCTGGGTGACATTTTCTTGTGAGTTGGGATCGTTGTCACCCTCTTCAAATATATAAATGGGTGTCTCGCATCCGTCCATTTGCACAGTTTTGGAGATTTGATCATGTGAGTAATAATTTTATTACTCAATTAATTTCTCATCATAAACATCATCCAAAACAACTGCATTTTGGAGTGGGTTGTCTAGGAACCCTTGGTCTTTGTGGATTATATGTGTTCTCAAACATCACTCTGTTTTCTAGGGGAGGGTTCCTCATTTTCTCTGGGATTGGCATTCTCAGGTTTGGCATGTAATTATCTCCCCTTCTTAGTCTCGTTATCTCATTCTTAATTTGTTTGATGGTTCTATTCATCTATGCAATTTTGATTCTTTTCTTAGTTTCTTGTCTTTCCACAGGGTCAACCTTTACGTCAGGTATGGTTCCCTTGAAAAATCATCCTCCCACCGTTTGGTTCTGAGTCATTTGAGGCATGAATTCTTCAGTCTTTCTTGAACTTGAAGCTCATTGGTTATCGATATTTAATCCTCCCAATTGTCTTTGTACTCTTCCCAATATAATATCGGGGTCAGCACCCGTTTCAATCATAATTTCTTCCATCTCAGTGGCTTTAATCATTGCCTCCTCCAAAGTATCCATTTGGTATTTTCTAATGGAATATTTTACATTCGGGGGAATTGCATTCTTATAACAACCGAGAATGATCGGTTCATTTGGTATTTTGTCTTATGGAATCCTACTCAAGGTTTTATTGAACTTGAGATTGTAATCTTGTATCCTTTCATTCTTCCTCAAACCAATCTGGGTGAAATAGGTGAGAAGGGTATGGTAAGAAATTGGAGGGGCAAACATAGTCAGGAACATAGCTTCTAGGTCATTAAATGAGAGAATTGATATACTGGGAAATGTTGTGTACCATTCATACACTCTTCCTGATAAGATTTGTAGAAAAAACCTTACCATGATATCATCATACTCAACACGGTGAAAATCACAAACATCAAGAAATAAGTGCAAATTCCTATTTGCATCAATTGCTCCATCTCCAGAAAATTCCTTTAAGGTGCCTTTAGGGAGAACAAGGAGATCATGTTTCTCATCTATAAGATTTAGAGGGGAATCTCTTACCCTCATTCAATTTTCAAATAATGGGTTTCCTTGAGTAGCATCTCTTCCACCTCCTTTTCTCTCCTCATGATGCTCATCTCGGGGTTGTTCTTTTCTTGATGCCATGTCTAAAGAGATTCCAGGGATAGGATTTTCACTTCTAAGAATAAAGATTTTCTTTCTTTTACTTCTGGTAATGGGTCCCTTGTATTCTTCAATCTTCAATACCAACCTTGTTATTGTGTTTCTCTAGCTAGCCTTTGATTTCTTTGGTCTTGTCAATCCTCTCTCCTCTGTCTTCGGAGGATTTCTCTTTGTTCTTCTTGGACCAAGGTTTTCCAAGACCTTTCTAAATATTCATGAGTCCAGGATGTTGATATTACCAGGTTGTATAATTTATGTAAAATGCTTCTTTGGTTGTTCAATCCAATTTTTAGGTGGGGTTGATCAGCCTGGTGAAAAGTCATATATTCTTTCAAAAACGCTCGACCAGGTTCCAAATTTCAGTTCATTCCCCAGTATGGTCACAAAAAATGTTGACACTTGAATCCATTAGGACATAAATGACAACCTCATGAGAATGTAAACCCCCCTGCATTTTTCAACTGAAACATCACAAGAATAAGCCAACTCGATCAGGCGTCGGGTGATACCCCTGCGGAGCCTGCAGCAGAGGTGGTACTCCTCTTTTAGATTTTCTTGATATTTTTAAATATTCAAAATGTGGGACTTGACAGAGGTTCGTCGCAGTAATTTAAAGAAAAATAAATATTGTGAGACAATAAAAGAAAAAAAAATATTTTCTTTTTAAATAAAGTTCCTAAGAAAGGACTAGGAATCACACACTCCACACATTAAAGAAAATAAGAAAAATTTCCTCACATCCATCATAGTTTAAGATAAAGATTTATGATCACATAAAATTAAAAAGAAGATGGTTTGCATGCATAAGAGAACTTTAACAAAGTGGAAACATGGGAAGCTCAAATAAAGAGTGATAGATCAACCTCAAATACTTTATATTCTGAAAACAGGGTTACAAAGCATATTCAAGATTGTTCCCAAATTAGCTCTCTTGAAATTTCAAAAACTATATAGTTTGTTGCATATTCTTGAAATTGTAAATGCATTTGTCTTAAAGACTGGGATTGGGGCTCCCGCGGACCATAAAGAAAATAAATACAAGAAATAATATTTTATAAAGAAGACGGTGGGTGATAGAAGGATCAACAAGACCTAGTAAGAAGAAAAAATAAGTTACCAGTCTTCTGTTAAACCTTTCTAGTGAAAGAGGTGGAATGATTGGATGAAAGACTTGTTAAAGAAAAGAAGGATGTGATCAGCATAAAATTACTATGATGGTCACTCGTTTTCATTTTCTCGCAGATGTCTTTATATCATTTTCATCAATAGTTATAGGAACCGTCTCAACTTCTTCTTGCCCTTCATTTTTCAGTTTATCGATAGCCTTCTTGAACCATTCCTCGATGCAACTTTTCATAGGTGCCACCTTGATTTCATTCTAGATTTATTATATTGAACAACTCTCCCTCCAAGTGTCGTAGATCAATGGAAATTCCATGTAATACTTCTTCAATATCCTGATTTTTTATGGAGTAATCCACAAGCCAGTTATCTATGGCATTCTCATCACATACAATTATGCCATAGAATTTCTCAATTGACAATCCTTTAAAAATATCAACTTGCTCATCGAACTGTTGTTTTGTTAGGAACAATGATTTGAGGATCAAATTGGGATCTTGGACTTCATTAGTGCTTTTGGCTAGGTCCACCTTCGTGAGCCTTTTGAATAGCTCTTCTCTCATTGTTATGGCTTGGCTGAAAGCCTGAACAATGTTGTTCAAATTCTTTATTTTCTATTTCCAGCAGGAATTGAACTGCTTGATCAGACTTGGAGATGGAAGGTCCTCCTCTCTTCTCTTTAGCTCTGACATGTTGGTAACTTTAATACCAAAGGGTACCATGGCATCAAGGTAGAAACCTTCTTCATTTTTTAGGTCGGCATGTAAATATTCAAGGAAGGCATGCGTCCTCGAGCCAAAATAGATTATTCTCTTTGAAATTTCCCAAGCTTCTATAATCAGTGCCATTCTTTTCTTGATATTATTATCCACATAGCTCCTGGCTGATGTGAGTAAGCTTGAGGATCCTTTTATTTTGGCTGCGGGCGTGGAGGGTCTGACAATTGTCAAAGGGATGGAAAGGAGTGGAGGAGGAATCAAAGTCTCTTCTAGTTGCTTAATCCTTTCCTTTAACTTTATATTTTCTTCTTCGAGACCACCAATGGAATCGTCCAATGCATCGCCAGTTGCTTTATGAATTCTGAAAATTTAGGAAGGCCGCATATTTCCTAGGTTAACCTCTAAATGAGATTTCCCTTTTTTATTCTTCACATCACTCTTCTCAATAATCAATTTTTTAGATTCATTGTCAAATACAACGCTTTGAAATACAAATGATTCTTCTTCATCAAATATCTCATTCTCAACAATTTCCAATGACTAATTCTGGTGGATCGTGCCTCCTGGTTGATCAATGTTAGGAAACATCTTCTCAATGTCAGCTTCGAGCTCCATATCCTTGAGGGAGAAGTTATTGATGTCACTTTCGACGTGATTCTCTTCTTCCTCTTGTACAATATTCTTCCTCTTCTTCCTCAGAGGAATTTTATGGGAGTTTTCAATTTTTCCTGGAGGGGGGTTCTTGTCTCCTCCTCCGCCTAAACTATTGTTGATTACCTTTTTCGATTGGTGGGTCGTTGGATCATTTATCTGAGGTGTTGTGGTATTGGCAGTAACAGTTGGGGACTGGGCACTTTTCTCACTGGGACCCTTTCCTCTATGTTTGTAAAATTCATTGGTACTAAGTACCATCTCTAAGTTGTTAGCGGTGTGGGTAGGATTGCCCAGGTTATTATCTTCTTCTTCTCCTAGCAGAGTATGGATAAATGAATTTCTAAAAACCATTGTTAACATATGTTCCACAAAGATTCTGTTGGGGTCAAACCCTCTAATATTTTCAACATACTTGAGATTCAAGTTGTAGAAGTGGTTTGCGAATTCATCAGTTTTTTTCATATTTTTTAATACAAAATCCCCAATTTTCCAAGGCAAAGGTATGAATTGCTTTTTTCGTTTTTCATGAAAAAGGTGTAGCCAAAAGTTATATTTCCTTGCAACTTCTGTAACGAACATTTTGTCGGATATATGGCATGGAAGAAAGGAAGGATTTTCCTTAGAACCGAAAATCCTAATAACATTGTAATTTTCCATTTGCTCCAAAGTCCCCTTTTTATCCAAGAATTTACTAGCCTGAGCAGATATTCTTGGTGTGTTTTTTCCGAACACCAATCCTTTAAGGAACAAAAAAAAGTCATTGAAAAATTCATAAAAATGCAGGGAATCTTTGTGCCTCCATAAAGCTTGGTACCAAAAGGTCACAGGGTCAAATTCACAATTCACCTTCTTGCATATAGATAATTTAGGAAATCGACAGCAATGTGCTATCGCAAAAAACAAATAAGAAGACATAAATTATTTCTTATCCTTTTTATACTAAGACAATTTGGAAGATATTTCAATGGAAATCAACTTCCCCCATTTGAAAATGGCTTGCTCCTTGACAGTAAAATAAAATATGTAAAGAATCATAAGAGAAATGTTGGCAGTATTTTCTTGGCCCGTAACTCTGATAAATAACCATTCAATTTCCCGAAATGGGTTTTTGAACAAGCCGATCTGCAATCTGGTAATATCTTTAGGGGTGGTTGAGGGATTCTCCAAGAATTCAGGTAAGAGATCCAGGCCATTGTCATGTTTTTTCAAGAAGTCCCTGCAATCTTCACCTTTGAAGGTGAGTGTTGGCTCTGGGAGTTTCATCATTTTACAAAACACTTGAGGTGAAAGGGAGATGGGAGAATGGTCTTGAAGTTGAATCATTCATTGGCTTGGTATATTCTTTTCGGCGCACCAGGAAACCATTTCCTTATAGTCAAAAACTTCAAGAACACATCCTGCATGAGCAATTTTGGACATCCAAATTACTTCCTTTTGAGCAGAAGGGGACGAATAATAAGAGTACGCTCTAGACCATTGAAATTTTTGGTCCTCTCATCAAAAAATTTTCAAAGTATCTCCGCAAAAATGTTGTCGAGCTGTTACTACCATAAGTTGACGAGAGCGTTCTTTTGATCCAAATAATATTTTAAATGAGCACTTGATAGGTATGATATAATCTTCCACAAATCATGTTTTAATGTGGTTTAATAAGAAATATCCTCGATCCCTTTGCCTATTAATGAAAATATTTATGGGACTTTCATGATGAGTTATTATCATTAAACCATATTAAATGCGTATTGGGAAAAGCACGAAGACGGGGGGGACGAACGGGAGAAAATAGGATTTGGGATTTCTGTGAACCCTCCAACCCGCAACTGTAGAAGGTTGAAAAAGGGCTAAGTGTTGTAACGTGGTTAGTTGGAATCAATATAGGAGAGATGAGATACTTGGGATCTCGAGGGGGTCCAATGGTGAAAATGTATATCGCGGATCTTTTGGATGCAAAATGTATATCACAGAACATGGGATATGAAAGCTTGACCCCACCAACCCGTGAACCTGCGACTGCAGAAATGGCTAAGTATAGGATAATGTGGTGATTGGTCGGACTCAATATGTGAGAGTGTGGATTGGAGATGAGGATTAGCGAGTCCGCCAACCCGAGAACCCGTTGTTTTGGAACAATGACTAAGTAGTAACTAGAAAGGGAGAATAGAAGGGAAAAAAGGAAAAGGGGAATTTGGGTAAGTATAGAAGATGGAAAAGAAATGGACAAAAGAAGTTGGGAAAATAGAAAAGGGAAGGGAAATTTCGGAAGAAGGAATTGATCTCAACAATAGGCTCAAACTGTGGGATGATAACCCCCTGTGGGTTGTCAAGAATCTAGAATCTCTAGTGACCAGGTGCTTCCACCCATTGGGCTATGGAGTCAAAGTAAGAATATACAAACTGAAAAATAAAATTATGTACAATGAGAATGAGAAAGTCTTAGGAGAAGAAACTTTTCAAATGTTGTATGTTGATAGGCAACATTAATCTTTTACCCTTAATGTCTTGGATCATATAGGAGTTAAATCCCAAGATCTTCTCGACAACGTATGGTCTGATCCAGAGTGCTTCAAACTCTGTATGCATGGACGGTCTCTCCTTGGCCTTGTTCCAAAGTAGCACCAGCTCTCCCTTCTAGAAATTCTCTACAGTTGTGCTCTGATCAAAATATCTTTTGACACTATGTTGCCTCTGAGAAGTTTGATTCATGGCTTTGCTTCGTTCTTCTTCCAACTTCAACAAATTATTCTCCTCTAGTTAGGTGAACTGTCTTTTGTATCTTCAGTATTAACCCTAGAGATCAACGCATTGAGCTCGAGGCTAATCGACATTTTCGCTTCCTTCCCATAAACCAATAGATATGGATACATCCTAGTGATATCCTTTAGAGTTGTTCTTCTTTCCCATAAATCATCTGTGAGCTTCAGATGCCAATTCCTTTGGTTGTTGTTAATGGTTTTCTTCAGTATCTGAACAAGTGTTTTGTTTGTAGATTCAGCAAGGTCATTACCTTGTGGATAATAATTCGATGATTGACCCATGATGATTCCATATTCTCCACAAAAACCTGATGAAAATCAAACCATTGTCTATGATAAATTTATCTAGGACATCAAATCTTGACAAAATATTGACTTTGAGGAATTTAATTAGCTCTTCATCAACAACCTTCTTTAATGCCACCGCTTCTGGCCATTTCCTGAAGTAATCTGTCGTCGTGAGAATGTATATATGCCCCTTTCTAGACTTCATATTGATTGGCCCAAAAACATCAAGTCCCCATTGGGAGAACGATTTTTCTACAATTATGGGCTGCAAAAGCATCATGGATTTCTTCATTTTTCTTGAAAAATTGTTTGCACGACAAACAATTCTTGATTGTGACATACAAGTCTCTGAAAATTGATGTCCAGTAGAATCCAACCCTTATTATATTGTGGGTGGTGGATGTAGGGGAGAAGTGTCCACCACGTATTGCCTCATGGAATTCTCTTATTAGTTCTTGAGTTTGATTTTCATCAACGCATCTCAGTAATATACCATCATAAATTCTTCTGAAAAGTATGTCAACAATCAACACGTATTGATTTGCCTTCATCTTCAATGTTCTTCGCTCCTTGAATGACTTACATAGCCTCTAGACTTTATTGTAAGTTGAGATGTTTTTTTAAATAAATAACAACAACTTTGTAAATATAAATTTGTGAAATTTTGAATCTTATAAATTCTAAAATTTTAAAGAAACTCCAATGAAACTAGATAAAAAATAAATATTATATTTTATAATAAAATAATATTAACTTAATAACAATTTTATAATTTTAAAATCATAATTTTTGAAAAATATTAACTTAATAACAATTTTATAATTTTAAAATCATAATTTTTGAAAAATAAAATACAAAGCATAAAAATATATTTTATTAAATTAATTTCTATATCAATTTAAAAAAAATTATTTAAATATAAATTTTAAATATAAATAAAATTTATTTTATTTTTTAATTAAAATTTACATTAACATAATTATTATTATTTTATAAAAAATTTATTATAAAATTAATTTTAAAATAAAATTTTAATTAGAAACGTCTTCGAGGTGTAGGACACTCGGTGACGAAGTGTGTTGTTAAGTCACTCCGTGATGTTAAAGTCACTGGTTCGAAACCTGCGGGGACAAAAAATCCAACCATGTTAAGGGTTGGTGTGGCTCAGGCCGGGTGCGATCTCCGAATGATTTTGACGGTTTAGATGCCTCTGAGTCTCGGTTTCTCAAACCACAGGTTAATCGCATAGCCAATAGGTCTCGCACAAATTAACAAACAAACAAAAAAAAATTAAATAGAAATAAGATTTATTATATTTTTTTCAATTAAAATTTACATTAACATAATTATTAGTATTTTATAAAAGCTTTATTATAAAATGAATTTCATAATACAAATTTTAAATATAAATAAGATTTATTATATTTTTTAATTAAAATTTACACTAGCATAATTATATTATATTTTTTAATTAAAATTGACACTAACATAATTATTTTAAATAAATATAAAGTTAAAAAATGAAAGAATATTACATATCAGCCACAAAAATAATAAGAAAAGCCTCACTCCACTTAACAGGGTCAAGCATATGCATAGAGTCGTGAACATCATCAGGCCACAACAACTCTAAGCATTGTTTAGAAAAATTCAATGGATATTTGTCATCCTTTCTAATATTTTTATAATTAGTTATTGAAATTAATTATTTTATAAAAATGTGAAAATGAATTAATAACTGGATTTTTTTATTGTTAATTTTTTTAAATAAAATTTCATTTTATTTTTATTTTATTAATATATAAAATTATAAATAAATTAAATTAAATAAAAGTTCACTTATAACGTAAGTGAAATAAAACAAAATCTTTCTCATGAATGTTTTATAACTTGTCACAAAGTTAACGAGTAGTTTGAAATAAGGAAAAAGGTACGTATAATGAATCCGATCCATGCTTTTAGGCAAGGTCATGAAGGATTTAGTTTTGATGATTGTACTTATTTATCCACGGAACTTGATGGGGACATCGAGTGAGTGAGATTCAACAATCTTATTAAATATCAACGATAGTTGGTTTGGGATTAGACTTCGAGATCTCATGTATTGGTTACTTAATCACTTAAACTAACCCATCATGCTAAATTTGTCATGGTTATAATATTATAATGAAATTTATTTAATGTTGAGAACTAATTTACTTGCCATGACTATTATATATAATAGTATGGTTAATAAATGAAAAATGATGAAATATTAAAAATAATATATTCATTACCTTGATTATATCTTTTTGGTACTAGCTTTCATACTAGTATAAAATGTCTAATTTTTGTATTACATGACCAACAAAGTCAGTCACAATATTTTATTTATAAGTTAAATACTAGCAAATATGAACAATTTTGATATATAAAAGTTAATAACATAGTTTAAGGATAAACATATACCACTAGTGAATGACTATGTGAATATAAATTAGTAGTATTTATTACTTATATGCAACTCATTGAATGACAATGAGAATATAAATTAGTAGTATTTATTAATATATACAATTGAGTTTTAGTACTATAGTCATTTTAGGATGCTTTCTCATGTTAATTAGGATTTCAAATTCATTTTTGCAGTATGCATGGATGTGTTATCCATGTTTTATTACAACTTAATGTCAAACACAACAAAAAACATATATTGTTTTGTAAATGTTTATATTTGATCCAAATTCCACTAGCATCATTTATTATAGGTGCTTGAGCATTGTACATTTCATCTTCAATCAATATCATATCTACGTATTATCCCACAAGAGAGGAAAGAAAAGGGGTTTGGGGAATCAAGGGGGCCAAAGTAAGATAATACTATTTTATTGTGAGACTAAATTCTTAAACCTTGACTTTATAAAACATTTGCTTTATGTTTCATAAGTCTTTATACCTTGGCATTAGTTTCCAAGAGAGATACATGGGCTCCTTAGGAAGACACATGGTGTATCATCGACATAAAAATATAACCCATGATTTTGGTCATGCAAAAGTGGTTGTTGGGTTGTTTTTCATTCATTCTTCCCGAGGAATTTGTGTCTAAACCTAAGTTTCCACATTAAAGCTATAATGAAATTATGGGAAATGAAACCATGTGGAAATTATTACCCTATGTGAGGGAAATTGTTTTCATTGAGAAAACTAACTACAACTAAGAATCCGTAGAGTCCCCAACAATGATATGCCCTAGAAGGTATATGCTAGATCCTTGGAGGTAAGTGTGATAGCCCGAGAGACTACATGGAAGGGAAGGGGATCCCATTCCTTGGGTTGTGCAAGCTGATGGGGAAAGAGGGATGGCATATTTGGATATTTGTAAGAGTTTGTAGATGGTGATTTTTTGGGGATTGGGCTATGTGAGATAGTTTAGAGCCAACCATATGATATTTCATCCTTTTTCACTCATGGCCTCATCTCAAGGGTGGCCCTGTCGTATAAAGATTAAGGGAAACAAAGATCCTATGGTTGGGTGGAACATCCTTCTTATACAATCAATTGATGATTAAATTCCTAGAAAATAAGTGATATGGTTTAATTATCATTATGTTGTTTAAAAGTTGTTATGTTAAGAATTGGTTTGCGGTTATTCAATTATGTTTGCATCTATAATCTTCCATTTGTATCTATGAACTATTTAATTGTGTTTGTATGAGCTTGCATTGTCATATATGCATGAAGTAATTAGTCAACAACAACACAGCAAGGGAATTTGGTATCAAATCTAAAATCAATGTGAATTGGGTGTAGTATGGATGTTGGGTATGTTACGGAATGGTATAAGAGCAAGAAATTGATGGAAATTTGTGGTTTTTAAGAAGTACCATATATCCTCAACAATGTATAGAGGTTGGGTATGTTATAGAGTGGTATCATAGCACATATTTAAGTTAGTGGGAGGAATTTGAAGTACCCCACACCTCAATCATGTTACAAGGATGGTTGGGTATGTTACAAAATGATACTAGATCTACTAGTTATAGCACTAGGGTTCTATGGGCTAGAAATCATTTAGCATATGAAGAAGTTACAATTTTGTGTTCAAGAATTTGACATAATTCTTCAAGGATAATAACTGGGGAAGTGCACTGAAACCAAAAATTGTTGGAATGATGTTTCAATTTCTTAAGATTGGATTCTTGTTGTAGTATATCTAGATGTACAATTTGTTCAATTTGTGTTTGCAGAGTTCGTTCCTATGGAATAAATTAAGCAAAATCATGAAAATCGTGAATTAAAATTCCCTACAATAGCATTGAATTTGGTAGGCAATACACCAAAATTTGATTTCGGGGGTAAATTGATGCATAAGAGAATGACTAGACTAGTTATTTTTTAAAATCCATGGAAGTCATGAATTATTAGGAATGTGTGTGTGTGTGTGTGTGAGAGAGAGAGAGAGAGAGAGATTTACCAGAGAAAAAAATGCTTGAAAATGATGTGGACCCACACATATGACATGGACCCCATACTAGTGATGTGGATTGATAGGGTGATGTGGAGGCATCAAGGTGCTTTTAGGTGGAGTCTAAGTGCAAGTGGTATCTCACACGATAGGGTCCAGGGTGGTGGAGGTAGGTCACACAACAAACAACAGTAAGAGGTTTGTGGAGGCTTATGAGGCAGTTTTCCAAACATGAGTTATGGCTCCACAATCCTTATTGAGGTAAAGCATGTCCCCTAGGAAATAAGTGGTTTGTGAAAGGTAGAGGTCATTTTAAACATCGACTATTTCAACCTTTGAAATCGATCTTAATCATTGATCTAAATCTTGTGTGAGAAAACATGTTCCTTAGGAAATGGATGTTATATATGGGACCTCCATAGGTCACACCAGTTAATATCAACATTCCAGGTGGAGGAATCAAGGATATAAGTGGCACAACCTTTTACCTAACACATCTAAGGTTAGGATAATGTCAAGTAGGAGGAAAATGACAGTGAGGTACAAGTGGCCCATAATTAATTAAATATAATACTAAATTTAATAAAATAAAGTGGGAAAAAAAATAAAAGAGGGAAACAACAACAGGGTCAAGTGATGTGGAGGCAAGGGAGATGAAACTGTAGTGTCAGATGATGATATGTGGACACTAGTGCCACATCATCCCACATCAAAAAAAAAATTATTGTTAAAAAAAAATTTAAAAATGTTTGGAGACAAAATCTAATTTTGGACATGACGGGAAAAGGAAATCTCATAATTAGGTGAAACTTCATGTGTAATTTTACTTTGATGATGAATATTAAAGTCTCAATAAGAATCATTGCTTGATTCAACTCCAAAATTCCACAAAATGCAAATTAGTGGTTTTTAAAGGACCTAAGAGTAATCACATATAGAAGCTCAAGTGAGTATGAAATATAGATAGTAAGGAATAGGCACAGACATGAAGAAACCTAGTGGATCATTTAGCCAAATTCCAAAGGATTTGGAATGGAGATGAAAAAGCATGCCAAAATCCACTATTCTATGAGACTTTTTGGTGATTTTTGAAATCTTCAATGGAGGAAAATGGACTTAAGATTACAAATATGGAAAACATTCTTAGATGACATTCGATGTCCTCGAAAATATAGATGAATTTTTCTTATTGGATTTTTTCCAATTTTTCTCCATTTGAAAGATATAATTTTTAGCCAAAAATTATAAGTCTAGAGAAGGTGCAGAAAGGAAAAAGTTGACAATTCCATATTAATGCAAAAATTGACTAGAACATCAAATCACTAATATGGAAGTTTTCTAGTACTCAAAATCATAAATATTATATGTGATTGATACAAAAGTTGTATTGTTTCTTAGCATGTTTTCTTTTACAAGTGGTAGAGGTTGGTCTCTAACTCTGATTGTACTAGTGAGAGAAGTGCAGAAAATGGGAAAAAATGGTGATTTCTAAGAGATATAACTTAAATTAGCTCTGAGATCATATTGGAACTTGAGAATATTCATTGAAAATATCATTTATAGGGGAATATGTACAAAGTCTTAAATGTTGGATGATTTCCTCAAATTTCTTCAAAAAATGGGAAGAAAAAGGATTGTAGCCTTAATTAACAAAAGTTTGGTAATGTGTATAATAATTTCTAGAATTTTAAAAAAATGATACAGATATAGACATGAGGTGTATATAAAAATTGTATTTGTATGTACACTTCTTGGAAAATTACTGCTACAACAAGGATAAGTAAAGATCATAATTGAAGAGCAAGATTGAGGATGAGACATGGAAGATGCACAAGGATCTTACAGTCATGAAGAAGAAGTTAAAGGCATGAATATCGGTGTAGGAAAAGACAAGATAAAGACTAATGGAAATAGTGGAGTTGGTAGAAACCATGAGAAGTTTGAATATGGAGATGCAGAGTTGTAGAGTTGATAATGAGAGGCTGCTAAGAGTCTAAGAAAAAAAAATCATCTAAATGCCTAGATGCTCTAGAGATTAAATTAGCTACAAAATCAAATAAAGAATGGATTAGGTTCAAGGCAGGGGGAAGAAGGAAGAGCTCATGCAAGGAGGTATAGTCATAGAATATATAAGCGCTCAAGAAGTTCTGCTCGAACTCAAAGGCATCACTATTCACCAACTCATTCAACCAAGAAGTAATATGCATCTAATGAATGAAAGAGTGGTCTAGAAGTGTCCCCAATTAGACATCAAAGAAGAAGACATGAACTAGACAATTTCAAAGGGGGCTTAGGAATATTAAGACACCAACCTTTGATGGTGAAAGCAAGGTGGAAAGGGATGTTGAAGCTTGGTTTATTAGAATAATAAAGTAGTTTCAACTACACAACTACTCATCCAATCTAGAAGCCAAATTTTCTTTATACCATATACAAGGAAATTCTTCCATGTGGTAGGATCATATTAAGAAAGTTAAGCATATCAACGAGAAGAATATTTCTTGGATGCAGTTCAATAAATATTTCCATCAATAGTACCTTTATGAGCACTAGTATGACAAGAAGATGTAGGGATTCTTTTGAATCAAGTTGGGTAGTATGACCATTGAAGAATATGAGAAGTTTTTGGAGCTATTGAGATATATGGGTTATAATAAAGAGGAGAAGGTGAAGACACAATGTTTCTTAAGTGGATTGCTAACATTTTACAAAGACATAATACAATTTGATTAACCTAAGAATCTCAAAGAAACTATCAAGAAAGTCAAAAACCTATATGATCTAAACAAAGATAGAGTAGTTTTCCAGAATTCTTGGAGAGATAAGAAAACGGACAAAATGAATCAAAGGAAGAAGGGATTCAAACTTCCTTTCTTTAGGATTAATCATAATACATATCAACAAAGTCAACTTGCTCAAAGTGTATCCAAGATGGAAGAATCCTTGGGGAAAAGGATAAGGAAACCAATCAAATGTTGGGGATATGAAGGAGATCATTGATACAAATATTGTCCTCATAAGGAAGAAAAAATGAGGAATGTGCACAACATACAAGAGAAAACCACAGTGGAAGATGTGGGTAGGAACATCCCAAAAATATATAACAAATTTACCGACTTAACAAGAACTCTCCAGCTCTCTCATTTTTTAGAGGTCACTTTTTTACCCCTGTTTAAAATAATGGTGCTATTGATAGCACCTCTTTTTTTCAGGGTGGTTAAAATGCGACTTTATTGAAATCATTGTCTTGACAACCAATACTGTTAAAATTGCATTACATAAAATTGGCCCTCAAATGAAAAAGTGATGTTGTCAGTAGCACCCTTCTTACTTTTGGAGTTAAAATTGCAACTTGATTGAAAAAATATCCCCACATCACCGGTACTGTCATGAACAAAGAACTTCAAATTAGTTTGTAAATTAAAAAGTGGTATTTTATTTATTAATCAATTTTATTTTATTTTTTAAATTTACATTAAAATGAAATAAATTGCAAAAAATAAACTCCACGAACATGTTTATTTTTTTCTTTAAAGAAAAATATATATTTTTTTCTATTGAATATAGTGTCTAGGACATTGTAGTGGAAAGAGGACACGAGTTGGCAAAGAAAAGGTTCTTCATCCATCGACATGGCGGTCAAATATTGAATGGTACACAAGTTGGGTATTCATACAGAACATTGATTATTGTCCATGAAGCGATTTTCAAATATCAGAGTCGTTGGTGCTAGAAAATTTATCACAAGAAAGACCAACCTCCTCTGTAGTGGTAAAGGTGTTGAGCCAGAGGCGAGAAACTTTGTTGGGCTTGCGGATTTGAGCAATTTGGCTATTTTACCAAAATTCAAGGGTATTTTATTTATGGATTAGAGGCGAATACAAAATTAATAGACTCTTATAGAAGATTTAGATTGTGATTCTCGAGGAGGATATCCTTGTGAAGAACACAACAAGCAGCTCTCGTTGAGAACACCACAAAGGGATTGGAAATATTGCAACCCCATATGCATGTGAGGCTCTGTGAGTGAGAAAACTTGTTGTTGTGCAATTACAACCAGAGGAAGACAAAGTGTAATTTCAGTGAAGAAATCCCATGGAGAAAAGGGGGAGTTGCACTTGGAAAGAAAAGAGTGCCACCAGAGTGAAGGTGTCAAGAGATTTCATTGACATGAAACAAAAAGAATAATAATCTTAACAACGTGGAGAGCATCCTCCACTACGACATTATTGGTGTTTTTCCAATAGGCAGAGATTGAAGATCTTGTTTTCCTGCATTTTTTTTTCGTGCAAATTGATATAGAATTAGTGGATGGTATTTCTCCAGTGTGGGAAAACAATGTAATATTCTAAGCAGTCAAGAATTGAATATGAAAATAGTGATTGTATTAGGCATTGGGAAGAAAGACAACTGACAACAAGGGTCATTATCCCTGAAATGGGAACCCTTATTTCTTTAAAGGACCATTTTCCCTAGTACAAGAGCTCGAAAGATGTCTTATTGTATTTGAGCCACTTTCCCCATTACGGGTGCTCAATAATGTTATGTATATCATCAATATTTCTAGTGTGCAAGCAATTAAAGATAAAAGGAGATCATTCCACTTGATCTTCTCTCTTTCTGGTGCAATCTCCAGAAGGGGGAACGGGTTAGTGGACAATCAAATCACATGGCAGGTAGTGTGATCTATTTTGAATTCAAGACTCAAGGGGAGTCATCTAGCTCATGAAAAGAATCAAACATGAAGGAAAAGAGCTTCCAAACATTAATTCATGGAATGATATCACCATAAATGATGCTCAGAGATAGGTAGTCTCTAGGAGAAATGTACCTCCCAGGAGAGGACCATGCTAAATAGCAAATACATTTCCAGTAACCATGAACACAAGCTATGGTGAAGTACCCTGTGATGGAAGAAGATATAGTATGAGACTCAGAGGGAGAATTTGAAGCAATCTCGGTACATGAGTCAAGCCATGAGATGTTGAGGGAGTAGACATGGAAGCAATTGTAGTGTATGTAGAGGCACTCCTAGAAAGGGAGGCGGTACTACATCCAAAAGGAGCATAGATTGAGTTACCTCTAGAGAAGGAGGAAGAGCTACCTTTAGTGTTAGAGGGAGAAGATATAGAGGAGGAGTCACCTCTAGCTCGAGAGGGAGAAGTTATTGAGCCACTCTCAGTTCCAGATAAAGAAGTTGTAGAGGAAGAAATTACAAAAAGAGAGTGGAGGAGACAGTTCCATAGAGAGCAGCCCTAGAGGAGGGAAGTTGCTAACAAAGTAGAGAACCTACTGCCAGTCTCATTGTTTAGAAGTTACAGAGTCCCAGAGGGAAAATTTGCAGAATCCCATATGGAATAGCTACAGAGAGATTGGATGAAATACTCTCAAGCAAAGATCCATATAGTGCTTTGCAGTAAGCACCCTAAGCCAGCTTGTGATTTGAGCAGACTAAATTGCAACAGAGTAGGTATACCAGTGTGGTACAATTGGATATGTCTTAGGAGATGAAGAGAGGTTGCAAAGATATACAGTTTTGACTAGGTAGAGAGTGCAGTTGCTAGAAAGGGCACCAGAGGGTGTTGCTTCAGCTCAAGATCAATCAAGATTCATGGAAACAGACTTCTATAGCACTCAGTACTATAGAGGTATAATATATCAGAACCAGTGACACGAGTCATGGAAGAGGTGAGGCTTTAGAGGATTCTCACAGGATTTCAACCAATACATGGTGCGAAGGAAGGCATTACTAGTGCAGTATCTTCCTACATATGAGAAGGTTGTTGATATTCTTACCAAACCCCTTACTAGGATGAAGTTCGAGTACTTCTGTGATAGACTTGGCGTGGTAGATAATGCCTCACTCGCTAAGGGAGTGTTGATGTTTGTAGCTTCCTTGGACATTCTACAGATCGTACTTCTCTGTGACTGAGTTGAGTTGATCTATGAGGACACTTATTCAACAAGGGATAAGTGGTTTTGGGCTTATATCCCAACGTCCCTTGTGGAGAGAACATGAGGACATTTCAAGGGAGTTGACCTTGGTGTCACACACTATGGGGAGTTGACCCTAGTGTTTCTAGAGGGAGTAGCCTCTAGAAGTCCACGTGGGAGTGCCATGTGTGACATACATTCTCCAGATCGTACTCTTCTATGGCTGAGTTGAGTTCATATGTGAGGACACTTATCCAAGAAGGGATAAGTGGGTTTTGGCTTATACCCCAATGTCCCTTGTGGAGAGAACATGAGCACATGTCAAGGGATTTGACCTTGACGTCACACACTATGGGGAGTTGACCCTAGTGTTTCTAAAGGGAGTAGCCTCTAGAATTCCACATGGGAGTGCCATGTCTGACAAAAATTCTCCAGAGCATACTCCTTTGTGACTGAGTTGATTTGATCCATGAAGACACTTATCCGAGAAGGGATAGGTGGTTTTGGGATTATAGCCCAACATCCCTTGTGGAGAGCACATGAGGACACATCCCTTGTGGAGATAACATGAGGACATTTCAATGGAGTTGACTTGACATCACACACTATGGGGAGTTGACGCTAGTGTTTCTAGAGCGAGTAGCCTCTAGAAGTCCACATGGGAGTGTCATGTGTGACAAACCTTTTACTACTATAGTGGTTATGTACCACTCGCAATAATTGTGTGTCACTAGACAATAATTGTTTTATACTAGCAGTGGTTGTGTACCACTAGAGAGTAGTTGTGTACTACTATGGAAAGATACCTCCCTAGCTAAGAGGAAGTGTTGATGTCTCAGCATCAGGCAGACCTTATCCTACATTGGGATGCAAACCAAGGGAGATATGATACATTTATCACAAAGGTATACTTGTGGTAAATAGGCCTAAGCATAGTCCTTCCTTGATCATGAAAAGAAATAATATGGACTTGATTTGCTTGAGGTGTTTTCCACATGTTAGTTAGCATCAAGCTTACATTCACTCACAAGTGTGTACATGTGGTGAATGACCTTGGTGTAGTCTTTTTCCTAGTCATGGTGATTTGACAAGGAATGATAAAGACTCAAGATGCTAGGTGCTATGACATGTAGACCCAGAGTGAGCCCAATCTCAGAGAGATTTGGTTGGCTCGGAGAGAGAGCCATAGGGGGAGTTTCCCCTCAATTTAGGTAGGATATATACATATCCCAATACTGATAGATAAATGTCATGAGTCTCAGACAAAGTTTGTATACTTCATAGACAAGCTTGGAATGATGTAGAATGCCTCCCTCATTGAGAGGGAGTGTTGATGTTTGAAAAACATCGAGAAGACATTCTCTTGGATTAATAATTAACAATATAGTTATTGATTATCCAAGGGATTCATACTTTCATGGATGGTCACCATATGTTCACTATATATGGAACACTCATCATTGTCATAATATATCGATCACAATATCTTCTCATATATAAAAGACAAAAGGGAGGGGGGTGATGCCGAACATTTCCCTCCCCCCTTTTTTGATCCAGGTGGAAATCGATGGCCACCCACCTATTCCACTAGCTCAAAATATGGGTTTCCACCTTGGTAGTTTTTCTACAGTTTTTAGGGTCTTGAACTTTCGGGGCCATTTTGAGGCCCTAAACGACATTTTTTGGGCACGAAAACAACCAAACAATTATTGAAGGCATGGTCTGAGCCAAACAAAATATGTACTCCTTGGATATACCTTTCAAATAAGCTATCATGTTCCCTAAATAGAGATGGTATGAAAAATTTACGCCCTTGAGAAATTGACATACCAACTACCCCCATCGGGACCCGCATGACTTTTGGCGTTTCATCTTCCGAGGTTAGGGTTTTGGATTTTCTTCATGTTAAAAAGGCCTCTAGAACCTCATTGTAAATATCATCATCTTCTTGTGAATGAGCATATCCATCATATCTATTCTCATAGATAAGCTTCCACCATTCTAGAGATTCATTCACTCTGTAATTTTACAGTTTATGTACATTTTCTCATTAATAAAAATTGTGCATGATTGTATCTCTGTTTTTGTTGGAATATTTTGTGCATCTCGCTATATCTCTATATATTTCATTGTTATATCTCTACCTTCATTTCGTTCTCAAAATAATATGGATCAGTGGTATCAGAGCAAGTTTTTTATTATTGTTTCTTA
Source organism: Picea glauca (assembly GCA_000966675.3). Lineage (NCBI taxonomy): Eukaryota > Viridiplantae > Streptophyta > Pinopsida > Pinales > Pinaceae > Picea > Picea glauca. The sequence goes on along the minus strand of JZKD02S0565796.1, from coordinate 129,090 downwards.
GTGCATGTCCCCAACAAGGTCAAGGTACAGAGAGTTGGGTCTTGAGCTAGTTTTCCTTGAGGAAAACCACTCTCGTCAACCCAAGTGGCCTCCCATGGCAGAAGAAAAGAGAGACACGGGAGTAGAAGATCCCATCAATTTTTTTCTCGCATAATCCATCGTGCAACATAGGAACAAGATGTTGGATAATTATTCCCAAATCCTTTAACGATTGTCAACAATAGCAGGCATGTCTTCGTCAAGCAGTCGCTTTGGAGATGCTACCCCATTCAAGGTACAAGTTAATTTTGATATTCCTGTATTTGAAGGATAGATTGATGCAGATGATTTGGAAAAATAGTTAAATTTGCTAGAAGGTTATTTCTGTGTTCACAATTTTTCTGACAAAGAAAAGATCACATTTATGCTCCATAAGGCTCTCCCCCATGTCAAACATTGGTGGGTAACTTACACGGAGAAAATTTCCACAAAGCAGTATGGAATATTTGGGCTCGAGCCCACTTGGGAATTTTTTATGGATGCAGTCAAGGAGCAATATTGCCTCGTGGGAAACTATGATGACCAGTATATGAGATGGAGCATGCTGCATCAAAAGCGAGACCAAACAGTGGCAGAGTTCACAAATACCTTCCATACCTTACGCACCAAGTTGTGTATTAGAGACTCTGAGTGGAATTTGGTTCTGAAACATCATGGGGATCTATACATGTACATCCAAACCGAAATGGAGTTTCTAGATATCTCATCACTGGGAGATACTTTCATATATGTTTTCAAAATTGAGCAGAAATTTAAGCAGCAGAACAAGAGGCAATTTGGGTCTACAAATCCGCAACAACCAAAGTATGGTAAAGGAAGCTCTAACTCACAGGGAAATCAAACTCAAGACAACCAGTCCAAGCCACAGGAAAAGAAGGGTAATGGGAATATGAAGGACACTGGTGAGTGGTGTGACTTCTACAAAATCCCTTGGCAGAACACCGATGAATGTTGCTCAAAACAATCATTGGTGGTAAAGCTCAAAGAAACAGATCCAAGTCCCGAATTAGACTCTGATTAAGATAATAATAAAAGGAGATAGAAAATCGATGCAGAACCCACTACTATTGTTGTGACCGCAATAATCCAACCAGATGAACTAGAGGATCCTAAGGATGGGGAGCACCTTTTCCATTCACAGATGTGGGTGAAGGGGACCCTGTTGCATTTTATTGTTGATAGTGGAAGCCAGAAGAACCTCATCTTAGCATAGGTCATCAAGCAGTTGGATTTTCCTACAACACCACACCCACAACCATAAAACATCGTATGGATTTTCCAAGGACGAGAACTTTGTGTCAGCCAACAGTGTAGCTTGTCATACAACATCAAGCCCTTCAAGGATGAGGTATTGTGTGATGTTACCCCACTGGAATTCTATGATGTTTTGATAGTCCAACCATATATGTTGAGGCCTCATGTAGTTTATGAGTCTCAGCCCTATAACATCATTGTTACTCTGGGGGGTCAACCCTAAAGGATACAAGAGTTTTTTCTGACTATTGTTCCGAAAAAACAATGTCACAGAGTAATCTCTCATACCACAAAGTTTAGCCTCTTCACAACCTGGTTAGAAGAGAAGGACATTGTAACCACTGCAGCCTCGGCCCAAGGCCCTTCTATCTAGTAGAAGTAGATCAACAATATTGTAGAAGAGCACCAAGATATTCCTACTGCATCTACAAGGGTGCCTCCACACTGTCCAATCAAACCAAGTTATGATAAACCCATTCATGTTCTTCATATTGCACATTCATCGATAGAGTCCTCTCACACTCAGAGAGATCATGCATCCATATTGGTCAAACAGATCCAACCCCTCCAACAACAGATTCATAAAACCCTTCAACAAGCTAAGTAGAGTAGCTTCTTCAGCAAGGAAAGCATCCCACTAAAGTTCAGATTCAACAAAATATTCCCTGGGAACTTAACGCAATGGAGACCATTACTTCCTAAGGGGGGGGGATTGATCCAGGTAGAGTGGCCACCCACCTATTCCATTGGCTCAAAACATGGGTTTCCACCTTGGCAATTTTTTTATGGTTTTTTGGCCACTGAACTTGCAGGGCTGTTTTGAGGCCCTAAACGACGTTTTTTGGGAACAACAACGCCCAGACGATAATTAAAGGCATGGTTTGGGCCAACAGAATATGTACTAATCAGATAGAACTTTAAAATGAGCTATTGTGCACCCCAAATAGAGAGCGTATGCAAAATTTATGCCCTTGGGAAGTTGATGTACCAACTACCCCCATCGGGGCCCACATGACTTGTGGTGTTTCATCTTCCAGGGTTAGGTTTTGGATTTTCTTCATGTTAAAAAGGCCTCTAGAGCCTCATTGTAAACACCATCGTCTTCTTGTGAATGAGCGTAGCCATCACAACTCTTCTTAGAGATAAGTTGCCACCATTCTAGAGAGTCATTCACTCTATAATTTTACACTTTCTGTACATTCTCTTATTAATAAAAATTGTGCATTATTGTATCTCTACTTTTATTGCAATATTTTGTGTATCTCGCTATATCTTTGTATATTTCATTGTTATATCTCTGCCTTCATTTCATTCTAAAAATAATCTATATCATATATATATATATATATATATATATATATATATATATATATATATATATATATATATATATTTAATTTGATGTTGTTTTTACTATTTAAAAAAAAATTATTTGATGTTTTAAAAAAAAAAAAAATTTGATGCATTTTTTTAATTTTTATTTTTAAACTTTTTTTCTTTTACTTTTTTTTTCAATTTTGATTTTAAATTTTAATTATTTTTTTTTGTGTTTCGTTGATTTGGCTTTAAAAAAAAATATTTTTTTATTTCTATGTAAATTTTTTTTAAATAATATAAATGTTTGTTTTTAATGTTTTAGGTTATTTCTTTGGTTTCTTTGATTTCTTTTTTTTTTTAATAAAATTGTGCATTTTTTCATTAAAAAAAATGTGTTTTTCATTTGAAAGATGTGTATTTTCATTAAATAAGCCAATTTTTCATTTAAAAAGTGTTTTTTTTTAACTTATTTTTTTTTATTTCAAAAAAAATTAAATAGAAAAATGTGTTTTTTTTTTCTTTAAAGAATAAAAGAAACTTGTACATGGAGTTTAGTTTTTCAATTTATTTGTTTTTAATTTAAATTTTAAAAATAAAATAAAATTGATTAATAAATAAAACACCACTTTTTGATTTACAAGATAATTTGAAGTTCTTTGTTCATGACAATACTAATGATCGAGGCTATTGTTTCAATTAAGTCACAATTTTAACTCCAAAAATAAGAAGGGTGCTACCGGTAGCATTACTTTTCAATTTGAGGGCCAATTTTCTGCAATGTAATTTTAACTGTCTTGGTTGTCAAGGCAATGATTTCAAGAAAGTTGCAACTTTAACCACCCTACAAAAAAGGGGTGCTACTAATAGAACCATTTTTTGAAACAAGGGTTGATTTTGGTGTTTTTAACACAAAAATATGGGTTTTTTGCACCACAGTTCTCGTTTTCAGGTCACGTTTATTGTTAAATCAGTAACCTTGTTATATGCAACCTTGGAGAATCAACAAGCATACCATCAATAAAAAATGATTGAGGTTGAAGGTCATATTGAAAATCAGCCTATTGTTATTTAATTGATTTAGGAGAAAGTCATAATTACATTACCCCTAATTTAGTTGAAGTATTTCATTTGAAGAGAAGTAAACATGAGATATAATGGTTGGCTCAACAAGCTCTGGGACTAAAAAAAGTGTTTATGAGATTATCAAAGGTTTCCCATTAGATATGAAAGGTGTCAACACTAATGCATATTTGAATATAATACCACTTGGATCATATGATGTCCTTATTGGAATGGATTGGTTGGATGTGCATCATATTGTTATAGATTTCCTTAACAAGACTTTTACTTGTCTTGATGAAGAAGGAAGAAAAGGACAATGAAAGGAATTATGAGACCTATATATATAATGGATATGTCATCCTTATAGATGAAGATATGCTTCAGGAAGGGATGCCAATTGTATGCATCTCATGTGGAAGAGCCAACTAAGTAAAAAATTCTAGGCCTTAAGGAGTTTCCAATGCTACACAAGTATGTATATGTGTTTGAGGAAATACCAGGTATACCACCAAAAAGAGATATAGATTTTGTATTGATGTAATTCCAAGAGCTACACCAGTATCCAAGTATTCATACATAATGAGTATACCATATTTGAAGGAGATGCAAATGCAGTTCCAATAATTGTTAAAGAAGGGGTATATACACCCAAGTGTCTAATCTTGGGGAGCACCAGTGCTCTTTATAAAGAAGAAAGATGGAACTTTGAGGCTATGTGTTAATTTTAGTTAGCTAAACAAAGTCAATATGACGAATAAATATCCTCTACTTGAAACTAATGACCTCTTTGATCAGGTAATGATGACCTCCTAACCTGTTATTCCCATAGGTGTGGAATTAGAATTAAATTCTATAACAGTTATAGAACTAGTGTTGATTTTAAACTAATGCATGGGCCCAAACTTCCTCCTTTAATAGAGTTTTGGAATTATTTGTTATAAGCATAGAGTGCTTTACATAAGCACCTTTCATATTGATGCTAATCTCCCCTACTTACCACGACCAAGCGTTGTATCCGTGCACCAAACCTCTACTTTTCATATCCTTTAATATCATCACATGATCGTGAGTTGTTACCAAGTAATAATCACCATCAGGGCTTAGTTTCTCCATATACCATCGGACCTCTTCTTTTGGAGTGTTTTAATACCCAAAATTGACACCACTCTGAATACAAAAACTCTAAATTCATGCATGTTCCTTTTCAGACTCTGAGTGTCTGAACAATATCCATATTTGATCATACACGATCTACAGTCACACTCGTTATCCTTATATTTCCACCATGCTTGGCCTTCGTCGGTCAACTTCCATGTGTTTACCACATGTCACATTTACACTCATGGATCCAAATTCCACGTTTCCACTTCACATTCATGGATGTCAATAGCCAAGTGCCTCTGTCATCCACCATGTGTCATCTTCAAAACTATCGATATGTTCACCCTCAATCAATCCACAACATTGATCGGTGTTATTCTATTTGAGTATTCTCATTTCTCTGGGTTGAGTCACTCTGATGGTCAGACTCTGAACGCTACTTCTATAGATGATTTCCACATGTTTTGTTCTTGATCATCTATCTCCTAGTATCATTGATCACAATCACTCACCTTCTTTCACTCCAAAATTAGCTTTATACAATTCAATGGGAACATGTTGCTCCTTAACCATGGATCTATTCAACTCGGAATAGATCTCAGCCATTGATTTTATTATCTTGATGAATGGATTCAGTTTATTGAAGGGCTTCTACAACTTCCAATATTCATCGTTGATCATCATAGGATGGACAATCTAGATTTATCCTCAGAGGAAAACTGGTTGTGATCAAACTTAATCCATTCCCAATCTCATTCGTTGATTTCCTCCCGACAAAAGGTTCAAATTCACCATCACAATGTTGTAATTGGATTTAAGGTTTGGAACCGACATCCGATGAACAATCATATCTCTGGGATATCTATTCTGATGAATGATCTAGATCTTTCGTTGGAATGTTCTTCTATTGCTTTTCTTCAATGATTTTACATCAGAGTGTTGGAACAAGCTCCGAAAAATGGACTTTGAAACACTTTACACTATCGAACTCTGAACTTAGGTAAATGTTGGTCATCAATCTAGATAGTTATATATTCTAGATCTAATCTCATCCGTCCATTATTAACATAGAAATGGAAAGTTTGGGTATATAATTGACAGTCACGATGGTCATGATTGAATGTTCATTTCGATCTAATGGTCATTGTTTCTTCTCACTCGCAAAGAGAATTATAACCTTATTCTCCTCAATTTTACTCTGATTCAGCTTCGATTCAACTACCAATTCAATCTAGTCTATTATCAAACTTGGGTCATTGATCTTTACGATGATCGATGATCACACAACCAACTATCCTTCATTGATACAAGGATTTAATCACTATCTGACCTGCATCCTGCAACATGCCTCTACAGAGGCGACCTGGACTTTAATTACTCAACACAAAAATGCTCAACAATGGAAGGAATATCAAACTTCACGTGGACACAAAGAACCCATAAAATACATAGAATTCTATTTCTGAAGTTCTGTACATAAATTACATAAGACCTTTGGTCTTTCATGCCTAATATACATTCAAATGGCCTTTGATTTGGCCTTTGGCCATATTTGGTCTTTTCACACACACACTCTATCCTTACTCTGTCTCTGACTACACACTTCTATTTCCCGTAGGCTTACAAAGGATTATGATACCATAATTGGTTCAGATCCACAAAATCCTCACTCAATAAATCTCTAGGATCATTTAGATCCACAAAATCCTCACTCAATAAATCTCTAGGATCATTTAGATCCACAAAATTCTCAACTATCTCTCACAACTCTCGAGATCTTCTTAATAAGGAAAATTAAATTACATTCAAATGAATTTCAACTCAACAAACTCTATCATATGGAATTCTTCTAGAAGTCAATAAAAATAGGAAATTACAATATTTATAGCTTAGGAAAACCACTCCCATGTAAAATCAAAATACCCCTTAGGCCTAATCAACAAGGTTAGCTTAGGATGCAAAATTTGCATGCATGAAACTCCCAAGATTAAAAAATTTCATGATCTCATGATCATGAGTTTTTATTTGTTGAAGTCCTCCTGGATCCCAAACCTTATGTTGTTTCTCACTTGTCTTGTTTCCTTTCACCTTGTTGATATCATATTTCTTGTCCAACTACAATTTATGGCTGAATGTATGTCTCATCCCATGGTATCTCCATCTAGAATTATTCATCATCAGTTTCCACATTTCATCTATCTCAATGTCCATCTATTTCCTCTATTGCTTTTGTCCTTCACTTGGACTCCACTCATTTTCTACCAACTCTTTGTTCTTCATCTCTCTGATGTCCTCGGGTCCATGTAAATACTCTTAAAAAATTTCATTGTTCTGTTGGAGCATAAATTCACCTTCCCTAGACAACTCTACACCTTCTAGTGGCTTATAATCCTCATACTCAGACAAACAATTGGCATGAAAAGATAATAACTCTTCTTCTCCTCTTGAGGCATCAAATTCTTCTATGAGATCAGGTATCATTGAAGACTTTGTTTCTACAAAAAATATGTAGTCTCCTTCAAGATTTGGACTAATCAACCACTCCTCTAGTAATCTTAGTTCTTCTTCAAAATCTCTCAGCATTATATTTGAATGTTGTTCTCCAACTCCTTCATTTTCTTTGTGGTTGTCTTCATAACCTGCATACACACACCAATGATAAATTTTTAATTCATGATACTCCTGGGTCTCATTTTGATCCAGGTGGATATCATTGGCCACCCACATATTCCAACTAGCTCAAACAGTCTTCTGGAAATTTACTATTTTTAGCAGTTTTTTGGTTCCTAAACTTTTGGGGCCATTTTGAGGGCCTAAATGAATTTTTTTTCAGGATCGATCACTTTAAATATAGTTGAAGGCTTTGATTTATCCCCCAAAATGAATCTCCTC
>JZKD02S0565796.1:102712-116212 GCA_000966675.3 Picea glauca | reverse complement strand
ATATTCTGGGAAGCAAGAAGAAACCCTAATTAATTGGTTAATAACCCTAGAAGACAAGTCGGCTCAAGAGAATGACTTGTATTAGGTTATTAGCCTCCAAGAGAAGAAGTCAGCTCAATGAAATGTTATATACTAAAGAATTAGTACCCAGAATGAGAAGTTGGCCTAGGTAGTCTGCTAGAAATACTATAAATATAGGAGGCCATTCTTCATTCTGGCTAGGCATTCTCAGAACTACAGAAGCAGCACTTGTGTGCAAGTTTGGAGGAGAGCTATTGTTGTAGCTGTTGCAACTAGCAGATTTCAGTTTTGGACTGGACTATCTCTTGGTTATGGTTTGGACTCTCTGATCATCTCTTTCTTGGTGCAGTATCCTTGGAGAAAGGTGTGCCACCCTTTGTTTGGCTATCTAGCCTAGGGTTTGCTTCTGGAATGATTCTCTGTCAAGGTTAAGGTGCTCGGGGGTGGCTTTGGCCTATGGTTGGGTGGCAATAGTGATATTTTTTATGGTTAAATGAGCACATCCATTATATTCTAACATTGTTGGGGATAAATATATTCACTACTAATTCCCACATTTAATTATCAACAGGGGCTCGTAAGATTCAAGGTGCAGGTGTAGGAAACGCGGGATCAAATCCTAGTCTAACCTAATCTAAAGTTGACAAAACAATCTTCAAACCCACACTACAGGAAATTAACACTAAGGATTCATCATTGGGACATAGGAATAACTTAGTGCTATAAAGGCTTAGATCACAATCTTTCATGCACTTGGAGTGATGTTTGTGTGATTAATCGTGAGTAGTTACTTAAGTTTTTTGTCCTTCAGTGATTATTTCCTATAGTGGATCCACACTTGAATGCAATAAAAGAAACAAGCAAACGGAAATTAAATTCACGATAGAAACTAAAACCTTAGGAAGAATTCCAATGCATGAAGGCCATATCTCACGAGTTAGACCTTTAATCTATCTATTGGTGATTGAATCTATGTGAAATTAAAGTGCAAGGAATCCAAAGGTACATGAAAATAAAGCAATCTAAAAATGAATTATAAATAAATGAGGCTAAAACTCCAAGACAATTCTTCAAATGGATACAACAACAATAATGAAATCTACCTAACAGAATAATGGATCTACTAAATGAATGAAAATATGTAAAAATGATCTATATGAAGAGGAATAGATGGAAGGAAATGCAATATGTGTTTTCCGTGTTCAATGGATTGCGGATGTGATAAAATATTCTAATCAATTCCAAGAACATAATTTTAGAGTGAAAGTAGAGGAATATAAGAGGAATGGTTTTAACTTTTTGTGTGTCTTATATTATTTGGTTAATGAGAACTATTCACAAATAATTATTGAGATCTAAAATGGAAATGATCTACCCCTGTAATCAATCTCGAAACAACTCATATCTGAGCACAATTGATTAGAAAGGGTTTATTTTTATGGATGTGATGTTGGGTATGATGGAATTGAGTTCTTGTGAGTGTAAGTTGAGGTATGGTTTAATCGATTTGTATGAAGAAAATGGAGGCATGGTTATGAGAGGGAATAGAAATGGGATAGCAACAAATTGGAAGAGGGAATCGTGGTCAAAGTGTAGTGAATTTGGAAAAGGACATGGTTGTAAGTTGCAATGATTATCTGGGAAATGCAATCAGTAAAAACGAAATATTTAGAACAGAGATCCGAAACCTGATTTGAAGGTGCGTGGAGACACAATTTGGGGTGATATTGAACATATACTCATACTCTGTAATCAAATTGCACAGACTACTCGCAATAAGTGTGTTAGAAACTAATAAACATAAAACAGAGCAACAAAAGAAGTGATAAATACAATGGCATATATGGAACATTATTTCATCCAATTGAAGAATCAATCTTGAGTATTTAATGAACCTGAATTCATAAAACTAAATCAAATTGCAATCACACAAAGGATGAATTGAAATTAAAATGTAAGTAAGCTAGAAATGCAATTAACTAAATCCTAATTACTATGCAAATTAAATAATAAATAATACCAACACATACCAAGTTGAGGGGGGCCTACCTCACCTAGCATGTGTGGCTAGAGAGGCTTACAGAACCAAGGAGGAATCATTCTCAATGACTCATAACATCAACACTTTCTTATTCAATTCAAATTCAAAAATTTACTACACCTTTCTTATGGATCCAAATATCTCCATATGAGAACATACTAACATAATGATGATAATCCTTCCTCATTTTCCCTCAGTCTCATGAATCTTATTTATACATGAAGAATCATTGAGGAGTGGATGGGACCGAATCCCAATACTCAGATTTCAAATTTTACAATTTTAGGAAGAAATCCCAAAAATCTGGGTTTTATTGTAATTTGGGTAGATTCGAGTTAGGGATCCACCCATATCTTCCAAACTAATTCTCATTTTGAAAAATTGCCCACGTTTTACTCAATTTTCCACATTTTAGACAAAACAATTTCGTAGAATTTCTAGATTTTATGCCATCTGCACGGAAATCGAGGCTCAAGTTGGCAGTTTGATATTTTTGTTCATTTTTGCAGAATCATTACCCCTGAGATGGAGGTCCATATGTGTGATTTGGGTGAATTATGACACACTTTTCCACATTTAAACATCGTTCTAGACAAAACCCATGTCCTCGATTTTCTTCTAGAAGCATTTCAATTTTTCGAATTATTTCTAGTAATAGGCGGTTGTTGATGTTGGTACCGGACGAGCACAAAATTGGTACCGGACGAGATGAGTACTATATGACATGGAGTGTGGGTATCGGATGACATGGAATGTGGGTACAGGATGACATGGAGTGTGGGTATTGGTTGACTATATAACCTTCTGGTACCGGATGACTTGGAGTGTGAGTACCAGATGACCTCCAGTGTCGGAACATATTGTTTGGACATAGAAACATAGGATTAAACCATCATCAACAAAATCATGTTAAAAACATCTTTAATCACTTAAAAATACAAGAAAACAACAATAATTAACCACAAGGTAGAATGAATGTAATTAGTGGTAAGTGAAGGGATAATGGCTATAGAATGTATCAAGAGTGTGGGAATATAGCTTATGAATGGAGGTTTTACATGGTAGAAAATATGACATATTTGGATCCCAACACTCCCCCATGCCTGTTGGTTTGCATGTCCTCATGAAAACAAAATTTGTATATACTATATTTAATCATTGATTTATGTGGCTTTATTTCTTTATGAAAGTGTTGGTTCTTGTGGAGCAATGCCCTTTTTCATTTGATATTATCACAGGATTTTAACTTGATTTATTTTACAATAGATCAATGAAAGTTGAGGACAAACGATAGATGGTTTATGAAGGAATGGTGGATGGTATGGCAATGTGAATATGGACTTAGGTGTTTGTATACTATGTTGCTTTTTTTTTAAACCAATGTGTATTTGTGATTTTTAGGCAAAAATGACTTCATCATTTTTATGTGAATGATTTATGATATATATAAAGAGAAGACACTATAGATGATGCGTTGGATTTATTTACCACAATATTTTTCTTTTTATTCTAATGGACTTATCATAGTATTATGCATTTTATTATGAATTGTAGATGGAGATTGAATGATAACGGTTTATGAAAGATAAAATGTATGGAGTGGTTAGTCATCAAGTTCCCTTAAACTTTTTAATGAATCAAAGAGTCTTAAAAAAAAATTACCTCAATTTTACCTTCACTTTAATGTGTGTTGTTGATTGATGAATGGGGGTACATGTTGGTTGAAACTGAAGATTAAACCGAGCAAGATTGAGATCTGCTAGATATCTAGGAGAGAGTTGATGAATGATGATATGCTAAGATTCTTTATGTTTCTCTCTCCCCCATGCCTATTGGTTTGCATGTTCTAATGCAAACTTTTATTAGCACACAAAATTGTTGCAAGCTAAAAGATGACTCTGTGTAAACGGTGCATGTTGATTGAAGGAGTGGAATGAAGTATGCCAAAGCTAAGAGTTGCTGAAAATATCCTGCAAAAAGTACCCTTGAAAAAGATTTAAATTTTTGTATTGTTGGTACAGGAACCTACTAGTTTCTGTACAAGGAGTACCGGAATAGAAAAATCTAAAATAACTAAACCAATACTATTATTATGAGAGAAAAAATAAACATTGATGTCATGCTTAAAGAAACAACCAAAACTTAAATTGGCTTCATGCTTACAAATTTGAAAATGAAATTTATTTTAAAATATTGCAAGCATAAAGGAAATTCCTAAATTACTTATTACATATGATTTCATCAATCATTAACAGTTTTATGCTCAAGAAACCGTGTAAATTATGATGGGGGATTTTTCCTCCCATCCTTAAACAGGAAAACATGAGGAGATAAGTGGTCTTTAATAATTGAGAAACCGATAGGAAATCAGTCACCCCTGTTTAATTTCTAAGAGAATTTTTTTCATTCAAGTGATATTGATAAAGTTTGCATTTGAGTTTATGAGACCCCTACACTTATGGTTGCCACCTCTAGGTCAGTGACATCCTATGTATGAATGATGGGGTCTTAAAATCATTTTACAGACATTCTCAAATGACAATTAGATGAGGTTCATTAACCATTTGTTCAACCAATCATGCTTCTTCTTAAGGATTTACACAAGTATATTGTTCACATGGACAAATATAGATTAGGCCTAATGAAAGACATCAAAATTGGAACCCATTGCCAACAAGCCTGTTCAGTACTCCGATGGGATAATTTTGACATCTAACAAATATCCTTCCCAGGCATAATTCCCCATTGCCCACAAGCATGTTCAGTACCCTGATGGGTTTGCCTAGTTATACCACATGTCGGTACCCGCTGCCAACAGACCTATTTAGTATCCCAATGGGTTAGCCTCTTACACCCATTTCCCATCAAAGTATCTTATCCCAATCTTTACCCTTAATATAAAATTTATAGATTTCTTTCACATGGGTGGATGGGGAAGCATCTTTGAAGACCTTTTTACAGGATGGGATTGTATTGGGTTGGAAGATATTTTATAGATTGCCCATAAAAGATTGTTCATATGAAAAATATACTTATGTATTGAGATTAGTCGAAAGACATATCATGGTAAAACTTACTTAATGTGTGGTGGATGAGGCCGTGAGAGAATGACCTAAAGGTGCCTCTAGTCCCCAAGTTCATCTTCTCCATATAAGATTGTGTTCCCTCACAAGTAGAAGTTTCATTCACTCTCATGCCACTAATTGATAAGAATGCTTGAATAACAAGTTTTGATATGAAACTAGGATGTACAAGTTACCTATGGGAATCATTATGTAGACCTTAAAGAATTTGTAAATCCCCATATAATATTTTAAAGATTAGGCTTATGAGCAACTGTTATTATTAATAGTCAGAAATATGTATGTAATAAGAAGAAGAAATTCTTAAGTTGTTTTGGTTTTTGATGTTAGATCACCAACATTATCTTCTTCTCATTTCATTTATTTGAAAAGAAACATTAAAAGATGTTGCATTTATCTAGAACTAGGTTAACTAACATGCAACTTTTACTCTATCCTATCTAAGAACAAGAAATTATATTTCACGTGTAAGAATGTTTCCAATGTAACCATGTGCATAACAGGTGTAAAAATACATTCATACTCAGGTTTGAAAGATAATCTTTAATGTATACCAAAGTATGAAGAACCGGTTTCTTTGATGATGATGTGAAGATTTGTTGAAGAAGAGAGTGGTGCTTCAATCCGATAGCCATTTGGAACCATAACCTAATGTAATCTTGATGTTATTGGCTCACTTCTTTATTTAGACCACTCTCCATGTATCCCTTTATCATGCCACACAGATCATCTTCTTTCAAATAACTGGTCTTGGCAGTGCATGGAGGATCATCATAAAGGCATATTAGGAATTCCTTGATCTAAGGTTCTAGTGATTGTTCTCCAACAAATGCAATCCATGATTATTTAGTCTCTCCTATAGGTTGGAAATGTTGATTACAAAATGATTTTAGATCTTCTTGTGGATGTATCTCATGGAACTCTTCTTCTTCTATCACTTCCGGAGAAGAAGATAGGTTCTTGACTATTGTCAAGATTTTCTCTTCCTGAGAAGCATAGATCCAAGCTGCTGCTAGGATTTGAGAAATTTATTCCAAACTCTTGATCATCTTTGAGTTCTTTGTGTTCGTTGTAGGGTCTTGTTTCACACATGGATTAGTGTAGAGGGGGGGGGGTTCTTACAGTGCCCAAAAACTTTTAAAAATCTTAAAGAAATAAAAATAAGAAAACTAAAAAAAATGTAAGCAAACCAATTATATACTCGAAGAGCCACTGTGATACTAGGACCATGTTGTCACCAAGTTATATGTTCACACAAGTTAGCTTCTCTTCTCATATATATATATATATATATATATATATATATAATGGTTAATGTTAATAAAACACAAATTCTAACTATTGAAAGGAAGAGGACAACCTAATTTTGGGGCAACCCCACTAAAGTGGATGTGTCGGCTCTTCCCTCACATATTACCATCTTATCTCTGCCATTAGGTCATCTTTAAAAGAACACCACACTTGCATGAAAAGAAACACACTTGCATGAAAGGAACAGTCAAGGATTTGGAGAAATAAAAGAAACCTACCTATGTTATAATCCCTTTATCACCTCCCTGGCAACGGTGCCAAAATGTTGGGGCTAAATATATGCACTATTAATTCCCACATTTAATTATCAATCGGGGCTCATAATCTTCGAGGTGTAGGTGCAAGAAACGTAGGATTAAAGCCTAGTCTAACCTAATCTAAAGTTGACAAAACAATCTTCAAACCCACACTACAGGAAATTAACACTAAGAATTCATCACTGGGACGTAGGAATAACTTAGTGCTATAAAGGCTTATATCACAGTCTTTCATGCACTCAGGGTGATGTTCATGTGACTAATCATGAGTATCTTACTTAAGTTTTCTTTCCTTTAATGATTATTTCCTATAGCGGATCCACATTTAAATGCAATAAAAGAAACAAGAAAATGGAAAATGAAATTCACGATAGAAACTAACACCTTAGGAAGAATTCCAATGTGGGAAGGCCATATCTCACGAGTTAGACCTTTAATATGTTCGTTGGTGATTAAATCTATGTGAAATTAAAGTTCAAGGAATCCAAAGGTACATGAAAATAAAGCAATATGAAAATGACTTATAAACAAATGAGGCTAAAACTCCAAGACAATTCTTCAAATGGATACAACAACAATAATGAAATCTACCTAACGGAATAATGGATCTACTGAATGAATGAAAATATGTAACAATGATCTATATGAATAGGAATATATGGAAGGAAATGCACTCTGTTTTTTTCGTGTTCAATCGATTGCAGATGTGATAAAATCTTCTAATTAATTCCAAGAACATAATTTTAGAGTGAAAGTAGAGGAATATAAGAGGAATGATTTTAACTCTTTGTGTGTCTTATATTATTGGACTAATGAGAAAAAATCACAAATAATTATTGAGAGCTAAAATGGAAATGATCTACTGATCCAAAATGGATCTAGGAACCAAAATGGGTCCAAGAAGGCCTAAAAGTAAAAGTTATTAGAATTAGACGAAACCAGTTCCATTGTGTCTGTCTCGTCACATTGATTCCGGCCATATAATTTTTTCCTGAAATGAACACTGTATGCGAAAGTTATCGCGTTTTGATCAAATTCCCAAACAGGCAAAAAGTCAACTGGTCAAATTCAATGCTGACGTCAGTAGTACGACAGTTGACGTCATCATGATGACATGGTGTCACCAGGAGGCGACACATGTCACTCGAATTCGGCATTTTTGGGCTAAGTTGGCATTGTATGGATGCCATGTGGCAGTCCATACATGATGTGGCCCAATGACAAGCTGACATGTGGCAGTACGAACGACAGTTGGGACCGTACGGATGTTGACATGGTAGGGTGACTGTGTTGTACAGATGTGATGTGGAATGACATGTGGTTGTACGACAAATGATGTGGCTAGTGACAAGGTTGTACGGAAGCTGGCATGGCAGCTGACTGGGCTGTACAACGATGATTTGGTAGGTTGAATGGATGTTGATTGTGCTCATACAGACCAATCATAGGGTGACACGTGGCCCAATCAGAGGATGCCATGTGGCACCCCAGATTTTTCCAAAATTGGATAGGTAAAAGTATGTTCCACCTCCGAGGGAATCGAACCCGCGACCTCCGAGCTAGGCAATGAACTAACAACCAAGGCGCTACCACCTCCACTATACGTGTGTCTTGTTATAGAAATGACGCAAATTATATTTAAGTTTGTGGTGGAGTGGTTTAGGGGATAAGCCTCAGTCGGCGAGGGCCATCCTCGATCGACTAGAGGCTAGAGACTAGGGCCTAGCCAACTACAAGCACGTGGGAGTATTAGGGCGTGTCCATAAGAGCCAATGCCACATGACCAGGATCCAAAAGGTAAGGGGCCAGTGCACCAGTCCATCCTTTGGTCACATGGAAGGGCTCATATGAATAGGAGCCCAAATTTTGGGGGTTGTGCCTAACATTTGCCCAATTTTGGGGTTTTAAACCATATAATAGGATTTTTTTAATCCTGTTTTTTATGGATTTTGGTCATTTTTTGGGAGATCTGGAGCCCTTTTTTAGGCCAGATCTTGGGAGGAAGTTGGGAGGTTGTTGCCAACTTCAGACCTATATAAACTAGAGGTTCTTTGCAGCCTTAGAGAGGTTCATAAGAGGAGAAATTCTATATAATTGTGAAGCCAAAGTTAGTTTTATGCAAGGAATCCATTGAGGAGAGGAACTTTGCGGGCCAATTTCGAGAGCTTTGTTCAAACATTTTCAGTGTCATCAGTTGTGTTGGGTTCTTGAGGTCTAGAAGAACATAGGCAAACTAGTTTGTAATCCATTTGACACTTTTTTGATGTACTTTTGAACCTTTGAAGAGAAATAAGAAAGCTTCACCCACTAAGACAAAGGCTCAGAGACATAGGCGATATTGTCAAACTCTGTTAAAAACTTTGTTGTTATGGTTTGTTGATTCTTTGTGCTTACTTTCTGATATGCATATCTTATTATGGCTGCCATGTTATATCATTAATTTTCTTCCTCTTTCTTCAATTCCTAAATGGTTAATGAACTCATGTTTTAAAACTTAACCATAGTCTTTAAAAGATCTTTTCGGATCAAGTAGTATCAGAGCAGGTTGACAGTTGGCTTTTGAGTTTGAATGATTACTAGGGAAAAGTTGAATCATGGTGAAGGCAATCTTGTTGAAGAGAATCCTGAGATTGGATCGAGAAAGAGAACTTCTCAAAGTGAGAAGATGTCATCGGAAGAGGGAATTTCTCATGACGAGATAGAGTTTCAAAAGACCTTCTTCACCATGTCGGAGATGGTAAAGGTTTTATATGATGATTACTTGGAGTGAAAGAGATTGATTCTAGGTGAATCTTCAAAAGCCAAAAGTGAAGAAGGAGATGATCCTCATAAACCTCCTCCTTCACCTCCTTCTTCTCCATCAACTTATTATTCTTCAAGTACAAGTTCCAAATCCACCACAAGAAAACATTCCTATTAAATTAAACATGATATGAAGTTTGAATTTCCCATGTATGATGGTGAAGTCAATGTAGAGAGGATTGATAATTGGGTCAGACAGATGGAATTTTATTGCAGTGTGCAATAAATCAAGGATGAGGCAACTCAAATAATGTTGGCATTGCTTTGATTTGCAGGCACAACACTCATCTGGTGGCAAAGCAAGTTGCAAAATGGCACGCAACAAGTGGATAATGTATTTTCATCACAGAAGAAAAAAAAAAAAAAATCAAAAAAACTGCACTTAGAAAGCAATTTTATCCTTTGGGTTATAAAGAGAAGGCTTTAATTGAATGGAAAGGTATTAAACTAAGAAAGGGACAAACAATGCAAGAATACACAGATGAATTTCATAAGATGGCATTAATGTTAGACATTCCAGTACATACCTACACACATTCATAACATTGTATTTATGTTTGGACCTACTAATCTTGATGAGGTTTATGTTCAAGCAACACACATTGAGGCAGGAAAAAAGGAGTTGGTGTATCAAGGGAATTCTCTTCAAGAAAAGAGGACAAAAGGAAGTGGAATGGAAAGAAAGAAAATTCAGTGACAAGAAAGGAAGAGAAGCTCTTGTGCAAGCATTGCAAGAAAGAAGGGAATGATGATGACCATTGCTGGAAATTTCATCCCAAGAAGAGACCGAAATGGTTCAAAGAGAGAAAAGGGAGGCAAACAGCTGCAGCAACAACATGTCCAACAAACTTGGGATATGATTCAGGTGATAAGACTAAAATCATAGCAGTCGATTTGACAAGTAAAATTGGTGATGGATATGATTCTAGAAGTAAATTTTTTCACATAAGGGTGATAATGAAACACACTAAGATCAATACATTGATATATAGTGGATCTCAATCTAACTTGATTTCAGAGGAAGTGGTTAAAAAATTGGGATTAAACACTAAGATGCATCATAAACCTTACTCACTCAAATGGATAAGCAGCAATCATAAATTGCACATAACAAAGCAATGCACTTTAAAGTTTGCAATTTCATCAAATTTTGTGGATGAGGTAACGTGTGATGTGGTGTCACTCAATGAATGTGGAATGGTCTTAGAAAATCATTCTCTTCAAACAATGGAACAATTAAGGAAGGAAGCTCATGCAATCAACACACCTATAATTGTGCCAAATGAAGCAATTGATCTTAAGCATCAACATGAGATGATTGTAGAATGGAAATTCAATCATACTTTGCTTCAATATAAGCTAATGTCATGCAAGTACTACAAACATATTAGCTCATTTGCAGTCATATTGTTGATGTTATCATTACTAATGTTTTCAACATGGATGGTAGTGGCTTCAGTGAGATGTGACAAAGTATAGGTGGCTAACAATATGTTGTTAGTTGTCATGGTTGTTTTTCAATCGATCTTGATGAGACAGGTGCACAGGACAAAGTTTAAAGATAGAGAACAAGTGGGGTGGCCTATCCCACACTTGATGACTGGCTAGTATCCTTTTGGAGGACCAAAAGGTCTTAGTGTGGAGGTGTGATCCAAAATGGGTCCAGGAAGGCCTAAAAATCAAATTTCTTGGAATCAGAAGAAAACTAGCACCATTGTGTTCGTCTCGTCACATTGATTCCGGCCATATAATGTTTTCCTCAAACGGACACCGTATGCGAAAGTTATCGTGTTCTGATCAAATTCCCAAAGAGGCCAAAAGTCAACTGGTCAAATTCAACGTTGATGTCAACAGTACGACAGGTGATGTCAGCATGACATCATGATGACATCATCATGTTGATGTGGCATCACTGAGAGGTGACACATCTCACTCAGATTCAGCATTTCTGGGTTGAATTGGCACTGTACGGATGCCACGTGACAGTCCATACATGATGTGGCCCAATGGTAAGCTGACATGTGGCAGTACGGACGACAGATGGGACCATACGAATGCTTACATGGTAGGGTGATTGTGTTGTAATGACATGATGTGGCACAAAATGTGGTTGTATGGCAGCTGACTGGGCAGGTGACAGGTATGTATAGAAGCTGACATGGCAGCTGATTGGGATATATGGAAGTGACATGGTAGGATGACTAGATGTTGATTGTGTTGGTACGGACCAATCACAGGGAGACACGTGGTCCAATTACAGGATTCCATGTGGAACCTCGAATTTTTCCAAGATTGGTTGGGTAAAAGTTTGTTCCGCCTCCGGGGGAATCGAACCCGCGACCTCTGATTTCAACAATGGAATAACAACCAAGGTGCTACCACCTCCGCTATACGTGTGTCTTGTTATAGAAATGACGCAAATTACATTTAAGTTTGTGGTGGCGTGGTTTAGGGGATAAGCCTCGGTCAGCGGGGGCCATCCTTGACCGACCAGGGGCTGGAGACCAGGGCCTAACCAACTGTAGGTGTGTGGGATTATTAGGGCGTGGCAATATGGGCCAACGCCACATGACCAGGATCTGAAAGGTAAGGGGCCAACGCGCCAGTCCATCCCTCGGCCACATGGCAGGGTGCATATGACCAGGAGCCCGAATTTTGTGGCCAGTGCTTGATATTTTCCCAATTTTTGGGTTTAAACCATATAGTAATAGTTTTAATTATTTTAAGCCTGTTTTTGATGGATTTTGGTCATTTTTGGGAGATCTGGAGCCCTTTTTTAGGCCAGATCTTGGGAGGAAGTTGGGAGGTTGTTTCCAACTTCAAACCTATATAAGCCAAAGGTTCTTGGCAGCCTTAGAGAGGTTCAGAAGAGGATAAATGCTATATAATTGTGAATCCAAAGTCAGTTTTATGCAAGGAAGCCATTGAGGAGAGGAACTTTGCAGTTCAATTATGGGAGCTTCATTCAACCGTTTTCAGTGTCGTCAGTTGTGTTGGGTTCTTGAGGTCTAGCAGAACATAGCCAAACCAGTTTGTAATCCATTTGACACTTTTCTAATGTACTTTTGAAGCTTTGAAGAGAAATAAGAAAGCCTCACCCATTGAGAAAAGGCTCGGAGACGTAGGCGATATTGCCGAACTCCGTTAACAACTTTGTTGTTATGGTTTATTGATTCTTTGTGCTTACTTTCAGAGCTTCATATCTTATTATCGCTGCTATGTTATATCATTAATTTTCTTCCTCTTTCTTCAATTCCTAAATGGCTAATGAACTCATGTTTTAAAACTTAACCATAGTCTTTAAAATATCTTTTCAGATCATCTACCCCTATAACCAATCTCGAAACAACTCATATCTAGGCGTAATTGATTAGAGAGGATTTATGTTTATGGATGTAATGTTGGGTATGATGGAATGAGTTCTTTTGAATGTAAGTTGAGGTATGGTTTAATCGATTTGTATGAAGAAAATGGAGGTGTGGTTATGAGAGGGAATAACAATGGGATAGCAGCGAATTGGAAGAGGGAATCATGGTCAAAGTGTAGTGAGTTTGGAAAAAGGACATGGTTGTAAGTTGCAATGATGATATAGGAAATGCAATCAGTAAAAATAGAATATTTAGAACATAGATCTGAAACCCGATTTGAAGGTGTGTGTAGACACAATTTGGGGTGATCTTGAACATATACTCATACTCTATAATCAAATTGCACAGACTGCTGGCAATAAGTGTGTTAGAACCTAATAAACATAAAACAAAGTAGCAAAAGAAGGAAGTGATAAATACAATGACAGAGATGGAACATTATTTCATACAATTGAAGAATCAATCTTGAGTATTTAATGAACTTGAATTCATAAAACTAATTAAATTGCAATCACACAAAGGATGAATTGAAATTAAAATGTAAGTAAGGTAGAAATGCAATTAACTAAATCCTAAATACTATGCAAATTAAATAATAAATAATACCAATGCATACG